>VMDR010005528.1:0-51100 GCA_007922815.1 Macrotus californicus
GCCACTGCCTCCGCCACCACAGGAGCTTTCAGAGGCTCTGAGGCTTTGTTTCCCCGAGCTGGAACTCTGGGTTGCGGCGTCTGTCTCGCTCCCCAGTTGTTCCTCCCAGTTTATCCGCACAAGGGAGTGGGACTCCCGGACCGCAGTCGCCAACTCTCCCGGCCAGCCCCGCCTTTCCCCGGTCCGCCAGCCGCCGCCCCGCGTGAGTCCTCTCCGCCCGTCTCGCCCCTCCTATCGGTCTGGATGAAAGTTTCTCCTTTAGTTCCTTGGTTGTCGGACTTCCATACAGTTCGATTTTCTGTCAGTTCTGGTTGTTTTTTGTTTTAAAATTTGTTGTTGTCCTTCTTTTGGTTGTACGAGGAGGCACAGTGTGTCTACCTATGCCTCCATCTTGGCTCCTGTCATCTAAAAACTCTTTAACATAAGTAAATAAATATATGTAAAACCTCATTCAATCAGACTTGTTTTAAAAGTGGGAAAATCTTTCAGATTAGAGTATGTCCAAAGAAATACAGTTTTATTACTTTCAACTTTATACAAAAAAGTATTATCTAATAGAGATCAATATTTAATAAATGATTTATAATGCATATATCACTTTTTAAACACAGCAGCATAAATTGTTTTTAAAATCTTCCTCTAATCTTATTTATACTCCTTATAAAAGAAAAAAATATGGGCTATGTAATGAAATCCTTCAGCCCACTTATTCCACATTACAAATTAGTGAAATCTTACTTTAATGAAATTTTATGTATAAAAATTGATAGAACACTCACTGATTCTTAGAATGCTTTCAGTTTGAGAAGATTGAGACATAAGGCATCAGATAAAACAATATGGGAATACCTTCTAAAGTGACCTTGTTGGGTAATCAGCCAGCCCCTGCCATTCCATTGTTTAAAGCTTCTAGTTTGAAAGTTTTCTTTGTAATTAATCAAAATCTCCCTCCTTGAAACACCCATCTATTGGTCTTAGCTGCAGGTTCAATATAAATGTAGACCCATTACCAGTCTTGTATCTCCTTTTCCTCTAATGCCTTCGCTTCTCTGACATTGGGGATTCTTTTGGGGACAAAACAGGTCCAGAAGAATGATCACAAACTAGGTTTCCTATATCACCTCAAACAAAATCAGGAGTTAGCAATTACATACATTAGGTACCTTGGGGGCTGCTATAAACTATCCAAATCAACCCCCCATAAATATAAGAGTCTCAGTCCTCACACAAAGACTATCATGTTATTCCTTAGCTTTCAAGGATATTTCTATAGAGATACCTTTAAACCCTGAACCTTTGATTAAAATTTAAAAGTATCCTACAGTCAAAACACCTTATTACTTTTTAACCGAGACAACTAATAATAAAGGATGTGACCCTATGCTATTCTGTTATCCTATAATTCTAAGAATGGCATAGAATCTCTTTCTACGCAGGTATTTGAACATTTTCACAGTTTATCAGAGAAATGGCCAACCCACTGTTTCATATTACATTATGATACCGAAATGATCCAAAGGATTCTTTTATAGCACCCTTTGTCTAAAATCAAGGCATATTAAAACAAACTTACAGTTTCAACATTGACATCTAACAGTTTCATATGTGACTTTCTCTGCCTGCCCACCTCTTTCTCTGGGAGGAGAGACTCTTATGACTAGACAATAAAGCTAGGCATAGATGCTCTAAGGAAGGGGACCAGTGTAGAATGTAGGCCCTCCTACTGCATTTGTGAGCGGAGATAGTTCCTGCAGCTCTTACAGATTATCTTGCTAGGGAATAAAGGGAATCTTGCCATTTTCCCTATGTCAGATGCAAAAATAAAAAGCGTAGAGGAGAAGAATGGGGCCATAAACTTGATACAATGCACTGCGATAGAGTTTTATCAGATAAGCCAGGGAGACAGTTTCGATGATGCTCTTGTCAGGAAACACATGGTACGATGCACTGTATACGTGCCAGATAGCTTCTGCACTTTCAGAAATGTCATTTCTAAAAGTGTCTATCCATTTGGAAAATAAGTATGCAATAAATCTGTAAATATTTATTATAAAAGCAATAAGAAAACAGTAAAGAATGAATGCAGCTTCTGACAACACTGCATAAACTGTGAACGACAGACCTTTGGAGCCATCGATTCTGTTTCTAGATCAAGGGCCAGGGCCCAAGAGTTGCAATAACTGGGACCATATCAGTACATTCCAGGCCCACCCTCCTGCCATAGCTGGCCCACCTAATCGAGGTGCCGAGTGATGAGATGTGAAGTATACAGATCTCGTATTTCTGAATCCACATGTGTTGCTTGATCGATGAAGCAAAATAGCAACTCTTTGGAGCTGAGAATCAGCAAGAATTTGCTGCTGTTCTTTTTTGCTCTGGGTTCTATAGAAAAGGGCTGGGAGACAAAGAATAGGGAGACAATCTCCCGCAGAAGAGAGACTATTCAAACTTCTCCAGGACTTGGATTATCCTGAGGCTGTCTTATGAAAGCACCCTTTCCCTTTGGCAATGGCCTTGCTTTTGACTGGGAGCCCAATTCTCCTCCACTGATTGAGGACACAGTTATGAGTGAGGTGATGGAGGCATGAGGTATAAATGACCTCCTCCTTTCGTGTGAGAAAACCAAGTTTCATATCGGTCCACCTTTTCTCAATAACAGTCACCTGGACAGCTTAGCTCCACATTTCTTGACTTAATCCACGGAATTAGAACATCTGCTCCAAATCGAAGATTTACAGAGAGAATTATACCTACTCTATCTAGAGACTATTTGCCTCTGATGTCATTCTTGATTAGATGATTTTGGAATTTTGATTGCTTCACATTAGATCATTATGATTTCAAAATGCAGCTTGTAAATGTATTCAGTTCATCAAGGGCTATAAATATAAATCTTCAACTACAGGCTTCTCCTTTGCTTGGGTTGTCTTAGATGCTCTTGGGTTCATGGGGGACCAAAAGAAATACCTTCAAGAAAAGGTGAGAAACTCCTACATTAGAAATAATTTTCTAAACATCTGGTCTCATGTTCAGGGGGTTGATAATCCTGAGCTGTTCCTGGTTTTAAATTTAAATGACTTCAAGGTAATGAAGTCTGACTCTCTGAAAACATATGCAGAAAATGTGAGGACTACTTATGCTCTGTTCGGTTAAAAAAAAAAGAATTCATGATTAGGTAATAAAATTTCTCCAGGTTTTCCTACACGGTGCTGGGTTCTATCTTCAGCTTCCTATTCCAAAAGAAACTATCCATTTTCTATTCACCATTCCTTGCACTGTAGTGGGATGTGGATCTAACACGGTGAGACTGGGGGAATAAAAGCATCTATTTATAGGAAAAGAAATTGCAAAGTTCCTAAATTAAAATTACATATAATGTCGTTTAAAACCGAAATTCTCTAGAATTTCACTTCTTTATTTTAATCAGCTACATGTACTCTAAAAATTTAAGGTTCTATGCTTCAACAAGTCCTATGTGAGTTCTGTATGAAATCATACAATCAGGCCATGTCTCCTATTTCAGCTAAAGAACAATAAGGAAGAGGAATGACCAGGTATGTACCAGAGACCTGGTGGTCAGTTTGCAGGGGCAGGAGAAGGAAGCATCATTTATTTCCACAACACTGCAGGGCAGCATGAAAACCAGCCTCTCTGACACGCAATTATGTGGCATGAGTTACAGCGGTAATTAAGTCTCTAGAACAGCAAGCTACCTTGAGAACCCCCCAGGATTTCAGGTGGCTGGCTCCCAACTCTGAATCATCTAGTACGTACTTCACTGTGGCTCATTCATCTACATCATTCCGTTATTTATCACCATTCTCAGCCCAGGGACCACATTTGGCTCTGAAACACATTTTTTTTTCTTTGCATACCTACTAGCCTATCTTTCCACTTCTCAAGTACTTTTTCAAAAAAGGAAGCCCATTTATTGGATAAAACCAAGTGTCTTCATCATTTCTTTTTTGGTCTTCCCCTCTCTCTTTTCTAGTGATCTTATTTGCCTCACCAAAACAGTGGGCAAGGTCTACCAGGAAGGTCTCCTCAGTAAGGGTCAGTTACATCTATTTCTTTTCAGTCACCCTGGAACATCCTAAGAGTTGACACACATTGGCAGCAATACTTCTCGTTCATTCATTCAGCAAATATTTATCGATGCACCAAGAGCTGAGGCATGCAGACCAGTTATCTGAGAAAGGAGAGAATAAAGAAAATGAATGAATGAATGAAATGAGAGCCATAAATCAAAAGGGAGACATGCTTTCACACGAGTTCCCATGCAGCCAGGCTGTTCTCAAGCTTCTCAAGTCCCTATGTGGCCCCTCCTCAGACTTGGCAGAACTGCGCTGCCTGCCCCCGCCCCCCGCTTCCAGAGGAGTTATACATAAGGAGTTGAATATGAAAGAGGTGTCATATCCTAGAACGTATGAACCTGTTATGCCCTTGCCCAATGGGGATATTAAAGAAGAACGAGGGAAGAAACTGTCACACCATATCTAGTAGGGCCATGTCTCTGTGTATGACAGGAAGCAGCAAATCAATCGGTCCAGGCTGTGGCTGGTGTGCCTCTTACTGGCACTTCGGGTCCCATTAACTTATACCAGCAATTTTGGAGAAGTAATTTCTGCTGCCAGATGGCAGCCCAGAAGTGACTTTCTCGACAAGTATGGGAAGTTGTGCCCACTTCCTTCCCTGTCATCCACGATGCAGCCCCCTCACCTCACTGGGGACTGGGCGGTGGGTTCCACACAGACTGTGATTACATGACTCATCGCCTGAGCGTGGCTTGTTTGTAAAGGTTACTCACAACAAGAGCAGCAGCAGGGACCCAGCTCCACAGTGGGCATTTGTCAAAAATGAGTCAAGATAATAAGGGACCACTGAAGCAACATGTACCCTTGGGTGAGCAGTGCTATAGTGACCCGAGGTGATATTCGATCAAACACTTCCATCTGCCCTTCGGAGGAAGCTGACCCTTACAACAGAATCAATTCTTGGTCTACAGCAAGGTACTCAGTAGGGACCACAGATTCATATCTGCCCATGACTTTGCCAATTGTAACAATGCCCGCATCCCCGGTCAAGTAGATAGTGCTCCCAGCTCTGGTTCTCCAGGTCCCCTTCGTACCGCCAGTCATGAAAGGCAGTGAGACAAAAGCAGGCCTAAACCTCAAAACCAAATGAATCCTAATTCATTCAGAATTTCAACGTGGTCAAGAAGAAATAAAATAAAAATCAGCAAAGCTCCTAAGTGGAGGTTTTTATTTAAGGAAGGCATATTATAAAATAAAACAAAAGCAGGCTGTCATGGTCTTTTGTTGCAAAAAAAGGCTTGGAGTTGTTCAAATAGACATGAAAAGAAGCGGTGGGCAAGTGTTACTAGAAATTTCCTATGAAGTTGCTATGAACAGCGGAGTAGCTCTAGAGGATTATGGGGAATAATTTTCTCAGTAAGCAACTCAGGAACTAATAATAGGAGAGGAGAGCTCACATTCCTTAAGTGCTGACTTTTGTCAGGCAGTATGTGACTGCATATATCATCTTAATTAATCCTTAAAACAGCCTTTTTCAGTAAATATTATTAATCCCAGTTCATAGATAGGAAAACTGGGACCTGGAAAATTCAAAGGTCCCATATAAGTATGGCGAACATTTGGTGAGCATTTGTCTTTTCTTGGCTCTGCAGACACCAAATATCCTCACTATTTGAGAGAGCTTCCCACCTCCACCTCCCACCAGGGATTCCTGATGTTCCTATTGACGCAGCTTTACCAGATGCAGACACGTAGGACATGGGAACGTGGCAGGCCTATCCAGAGCTGCGGCCCAGGACTTGCCCCCAGGGTGTAGGACGCAGTGGTAAAGACAGCTGGAAGTGTATTCCCAGTAGCAGTGGCAGAGTGGAAAGGCTAGTGCGAGGCCACAGTGAGAACCCACAGCAGAAAGACTCACTAACAGTACATACAGTATGTGATTAAGTACCAGGAAGGCAGTGTAGGTGATCATTAGCAGCAACCCCAAAATGGAACTCTCCTTATGGGTTGAAATGGTCAGGGCAGAAGTCAGTGGAGAAGCAGCTGGGGTTTCAACCACACCTGGGTGAATGACACCCATAAGGTTTGAAGAGAGAAGACCATTCATGACTGGAGAGAGATCCTAAGAAGATGAGCATGCTGCACTCTGGGGACCTGCCACTGGAAATGCTACTGGAAAATGACACTGGAAATGCTAGTCGAAGGCGTCAGTACAAGGGTGAAGAGCTGACGGGGTGCTACTGAAGGTTGTTTAGCCTAGGGGTGCACAAGCAAAGTGGGGTTTCAGAAGGTGGGCCTGGCCGTGTCAGGCCAGATGAATTTGAGAAGGAAAGGCACAGGGACAGGGCTTCTAAGTGTTTCCTGAAAAAGCGCTGCTGACCCACACACCCTATTTGGAACAGGAGCCCCAGTTCTGGATGTTCAGTGACATGGTAAGGACTTGATGAGGAAGCTGCTGTTGGCAGGGACAGCTTGAGGGACCCGCCACCAGGCCAGAGACCCAGGGAGAGGTGAGGGCAGAGGGACTCTTCCTCTTTATTCCCATCACAGCTTATGCCCCCGACCCCAGACTCACGATGGCCTCATTCAATGGTTCCAAGGCTCCGCCCAGTACCACTATCCAGGGTACCAAAGCCCCAATCAAGTCTCAGTTCCCAAGCCCAGCATCCATAGGCCCTCACTAAATACGACAGCCATCCATTCAGCATGCTCAGGATTACCCGTCTACCTGTCTTCCCATTTAGAACTGGCTAAGACAGTTCTAATTGCCCCTCCTGTCACTGAAAGGGGCTTTGGGATCCAGGAAACTAAACTGCTCTCACGTTGCAGATATGAGACATTGGTCGAAGGAAGATCCTGAGGACAGTACTAGGTGGACTGATGATGCTAGGAATTTAAGACTTTTTTTTTAAGGTAGGCAATTATCCGAGGTAACCATTGGAGAAACTGGAAGAAGGGTACATGGAACCACTCTGTTCTTTTATAACATTCTGTGAATTAATAATTATACCAAAATAAAAATTTGTTTAGAAAGAAAGCATGTTTAGATGTTAAAGGAGGGAGCAGGGAGAGAAGAAGGGAGGCTGGCAAAGGAAAAGGCTGAGAGCAAAGACTCCAAACCAGTGTGCCACTGGGGCTTTTAAAACCTGCGCTACCTGACTATGTAGTTAAAGGCACTGACCTCTTTTCCCTTAGACTGTCAAATTAAAAAAATGACAACAGCCAGCACAACAATAGCTGTCCAGGAAGAATGAATCAAAATTATACCTATTTTTGTCAGTTCAGCAAAAAATATATAGTTTGGGGTGTGCCACAGAATTTCAGTCACTAGGTTATGTGTGCCAGGAGATGAAAAAGGTAGAAAATCACTGGCTTAGAGGAACAGACCTCCAAGCCAGAGGCCCAGGCAAAGCTTTCTCTAACTCCTCGAGGCCCCTTCTCGCCTGCACCCCCAACCTCTCCCCACACTTTGCATCCTCACTCCCTGGACCCTACAGGGCTATCCTCTCCCTGTGGGGACCCAAGTGCAGGTCTGGCAAGGGGCAGTGGTGGTGTTGGACAGCCCCAAAGCTGTCTGTCCTTTCAGGTGTCATTTGCAATAACCAGCAGAGGAAGGCCGTGGGAATCACCCCAGCGCCTTATCCAGTTCCTGAGCCCACATGACTGGCTTGGTCTCTGAGCCATGCTGGGCCTGGGTCTGTGGGCACAAGAAATGATGGAGTACACACCGAGGCAGAGGAAGGTCTGAGGTCTTTTTTGAGAAGCGTGTTCAGCAGAGTCCCACTCAGCAGAGTTCCCCACTTGAATAACCTCATCTCTTTGGGCCTTCATTTCCCTGCCTGTACAGTGGAGGAGTTTAATTACTTCACAAGGACATGAAGGGGTCCATCTGCCCAAAGGCCTGGAATGCTCTGAGTCCTATACATCTAGGTGTGGGCTGCCATTACCCTCCTAACACGGGAGAGCTCATGTGAATAGCGTAATCCCAAAGAAATACGGGGCCCTGGAGGAACTCTTATGTTCCTCTGTAAGTAAGCAATGAACCAGACTCAGGTGGAGTCCCCAGCTTCACTCCAAGTACAAGTCCTGTCCCCCTTCACACTCCCACTCAGTACACTCCTTCTATGCCACCTTCCCTGATCATCACAGCCAGGGCACTTCACCTGGGCCCCGTGGCACCGGTCAAGCCCTGCCATGAGGGTCATTTCCACCAGTGCCTATCTCCTCAGATCAAACGCAAACTCCTTGAGAACAAGAGTTATTCGTATTCATGTATGTGTACCCCTATGGCCACAGTAGCTGCTCACTAACTGTAAGCTGAATGAAGAAAAAAATGAACAAATGAGCAACGTCAAAGAACTCGAACCCAAAGGAGACAAAGGGTCGCTTATCTATTCCTTATTTGAAAATTCTCATTTTGGGGCAGAAAATACACAGTCTTATCAGAGGGAGACAAATTTCCGGGTAAGTAATCACTCAGAGATGCACATCACACTCCACATGAATCATTTTGCAAAATGAAAGACGAAAGCTGTATGAAATAAACAATTATGGCAAGGCTGAGTCTCTGGGCTATGGATGAAACGAAAGCAACATCTGCCAATCCTGGCAAATGAGTCTGCTCAGGTCAAGCTAAGGAGTGGGGCTCTGCCTTAGGGGCTGTGCTTAGCTAGGTCCAACTGATCCCATTTAGGAATGAGTGCCATATAAAAGAACCTCAGTTTTCTACTTTGTGGCGTATTAAAAGATCACAAGAACCAGCTTTTACTTCTACCCAGAAATCTGACCTGCAGGTGTGCTTATGTAAGTTAAATAAAACCAGACCCCCCAAAAAATTGCTACAAGAATACTGCAAAAATGCATTAGAAAATCCAAAATTATTCCAAATTTGTCCATGTTACCACTCACTGGGGAAGATAATTGAAAGTTGACTGTGTTGTAAAGGGAAATAAAGTTTTAAGCACCATCTGTTGCTACTACCTGTCAGTGCTGATGGTTTGTGAAATCTAAAAGGAGCTTCCTCCCTTACTCTGCCCTCCCTCCGTCCCGGCTTTGTTCCTTACTAAAGAGACCTGGCAACCAAACACAGTCTGTGCTTCTGAACTGGATGGTCTTGCTGTAAAGGACATTGTTGGGACAACAGACGGAACTGCAATGAGGTCTGAGGGTCAGATGTTGGTAACAAATCAGGTTTAATTTCCTGATTTTAATGGCATATGCTGTGATGGGACAAAATGTCCTGGTTCATAGAAATGACACACAAAGTATTTGAAAGAGATAGAACATCAAGTCAGAGACTTGCTTTCAGGCGGTTTACAATTTTAGAAGCTCATTGTACTTTTTGTGCAACTCTGGCTTAAGTATAGAATTGTCTTTTTTAAGAAATAGAAAAAATCTAAAAGTAGTAATATTAAGACTAAGAAGGCTCTTACTTAGAGGCCTGGCCTTCATGCAAAGCCAGGCCACCTGCCTCCAGTGACCCCGGCACTTCTTGCTTCTTTCTCTTTGACTGTTTCGTATGTCCACCTTTCATGCACCAATGGCTTCCCACAAATTATCCCATCACAGTGCTCGCTCTCTCTTCTGGCTTCTCCTCCATCATTCTCCTTGACAAATCCTGGATGCCAGCAAACTGCTTGCTTCCTGCCCTCTAGACAGACCTGGGGAACTTTTGCCTTCCCTCATCTGAAATGCTCCTTGCCTTTGAACCCTTCCCATCCTTCAAGGCCCATTTCAAGGCCCTCCTCCTCTGTGAGTCTCCCTTAACCTACCTAGCCTGCCTCTGAATTTCATTTGGCTCTGAACACACATGGTCTCCTACTGCAAAGTTATCTTTCTCTATAAACATCTTGGCCCTTCCACTAGATGGAAGGTTTTTAGAGAGCAGGCATTACATCTCACATCTCACAACAAGCACTGGCTCACCAAGAAGGGGCTGATTCGAAGAGTTTCCCAGCATCCCCTCCTTCCAATTACTAATAACCACTGTCATCACTTACGATAGGACATGGATGCACACACACACACACATTTCAGCTGAAACAGAAATCAGCAGATATGCCCTTCTTCCCCCTCACGTCTCACAATGAGCCGATTTAATCCAATTTGTCATTTCCTATACTTAGGAACCTATGCAAAGCATTTCATTAATCCTTCCTTCTGGTTCAGTCTGTAACCCTAGGAAAAACTGAAGCTGAGGTTTTGGAATCTTTCTGCCAATCATATCATTACCCCTTTTCTTACAGAATACCCATTCTGATCCCCATTTTGCTCCAGAAGCTCATTCTCCAAAGAATAAGCCAGTCCACCACCGTGTTAGCATCTAGCTAAAGTACTAGTTGGTAAGGTGACTAGACCCCAGTGAAGTTTCATGATAAAAAACCTCAAAGAATAGAAAATCTACAAACTCTCATCAACGGGGACTGTCAGACAAAGGAGCAGGGAGCTGCTTAAGGCAACTATTTATTCCACTACCCCATCCCTATTCACACAGTATATGTCAGAGATGGGGTCTAGTTGAGGGCTAACGAACTAACAGGAAGACAAGAGAAAGGGAAGAATCTTTTCAGAAGACAGCCTAAGAGTAAACTAAAAGCTGGGGAGAAAACTTGGTGAATGATTATAACATTAAACCCTTCCTGTTGAGAGAGCCTCTAAAGAAAACAATGATTTCACAGCTGGGGTGGGGGGCCTATAATGCAGACAGTCCAAACTTCAGAAGGTGCATTATTGGGAAAAGCAGCAAAGGAAGAGGCAAAATGAGCTATTTGAGCCCGGTCCACAGCAGAGGGGCCCCCAGGTGGGTACGAAAAGCTCATACGGACCCAGCTGCCCTGTTTGGCAAAGAGCCACATTAGCTTGTGCCATCTTTGATATCTATGATGCTAATTCAGGCCTGCTCAAGGAAAACCACCATGTTTGGGCCCATCTGTGCTTTACATCCCAAACACTATATTTGTAGTCTTTGAGATTTAAACACAATTTCCATTACACAGATACTTTCAATGTGGCAGACCCATAAAACAGACTCTTAGCTATACTCTACATTTATTTGACAATATTGAATATGTCAATGTCCAAATGGCAAATGTAGTGACCTGGGATACTCTTTGATCAGATCCTGTCGTGAATCACTCTGGCATTTGGGGTAGGGCATGAACTCCTGAGCCTCCCTCTCTATTTCAAAATCCTTCATACAATTGGTCATTTGGTGCCCAAAAGGAGTTTGCACAGCCTTGCAGAAACATTTTCAAAATTCGTTCTGCCCATCAGCTTTTCAAGTGGCACTGCCCACAAGTGGCACTGAGCACATCTGTGGGGCCCAGCATGCCCACTCTGCCAGTGTTCTCACCCCATTTCTCTCACCCCTGTGAAAATAACCCCATGTATTTCAGACCCATCCGGTCAGGAATGAGTCAATGTCAAACCACATCATGATTCCAACTGGCAGGGAGATGGCTCTTCCCAGACTACAAAGTACTTCCTTCTACATTATCGCATTTGAGCCCTATAATTACTCTCTCAAGGGTAAAAAATAAATAAATATTTAATGATCCATATGCAAAGCACTGCACTGGATAAACACACATTTCCATTCATTTGCTACTCACAAGAACCCACAAGGCAGCTGTTAAAGTCCCCTTTAACACAGATGAGAAAACTGAGACTCAGAGAAGCAAGATGTCCAACATGTCCCACGGCTAGTAATGGTCAAGTCAGGATGCACAGCTAGGTCATCAGACTCCAAAGCATCCACCTGTCACCCTGGGCCATGTGCGCTCAGCAGATCACATCAAATCTCTCTGCTTTGCTACTGCGCAGGCTCCCTCGGACCCAGGGGGGGCTTCCCCTAGGCCTTTGATATAGCAAACAGTAGATGTTGGGTGATGAGTTCAGCAGCTTCGAAGAACTGCAGGTTAAGTGCTATTTTAATAACATCTTGCCAATGTTGAGAGTGAGGGGAGTAGGAGGGGGGTAGTAAAGGAGAGACTCTCAGGTGAGCAAGGCACAGGTTGGGTTGGTGGCATAAGTGTACTCATGTTCCCAAAGCCACTTCACGGTTGCTAAAGGACAATAAATCATTTTCCTTTATTATAAGGAAATATCTCAGAATTCTAAGAACATTGTATATCAATTAAATACTATTTGTACATTTTATAGACCGAGGACTTAGATTAACATTGGTAAAAAATAAAGTCATCTTCTGCTTTAAAAAGTAAGTTTGAAAACATGATCCAGAGAAATGGATCCTTCAAAGACATCCCACAAAATACATTTCATAGAGTCCAAATTTTGGTAAGTGTATTTGTTTGCTAGGGCTGCTTTAAAAAAGCACCACAGAATGGATGGCTTAAACAACAAATCTATTTCCTCACAGTTCTGGAGGCTACAAGTCCAAGATCAAGGTTTGGGTTCTTCTGAGGCCTCTCTGTCTGGTTTGTAGATGGTTGTCTTCTCCCTGTGTCTTCACATGGTCTTCCCTTTGTATGTGTCTGTATCCAAAATTCCTCTTCTTATCAGGACAGGAGTCATATCAGGTTAACCCCAACAACCTCATTTTAACTTTCTTATCTTTTCAAAGACCCTATCTCCCAATATAGTCACATTGTGAAGTACGGGGAGATAAGACTTCAACCTATGAATTTTGAGGAGACGTAATTCAACCCATAACAATAAACATCAGGTATCCCTGAGCTAGCACTTAAACCCCCCACCCCCACCTCCACATAAAGAGAGAATATTCTCCCCTGGCCAGGTAGTTCAATTGGTTAGAGTGTCATCCCGATACACCTAGGTTGCGGTTTGATCCCGTCATAACATAAACAAGAATCAATCAGTGAATGCACAAATCAATGTTTCTCTCTCCCTCCCTCTCTCTCTCTCTCTCATTTCCCCCACCTTCTCTCTCTCTAAAAATTAGAAAAAAAAAAAAAAGAAGAGGAAGGATATTCTCTGTGGCCAGTTAAGAGTAATATAAGGTCCTAATAGATAGTTAACTGACCTAGACATGGAACAAACTCATGAAAATTGAGGGGCTGACAAGGACGGGCCTGATTCCAAAGCTGTCTGGCCCCAGCTTGAATGCAAATGAGAGAGACCCCCAGGCAGAGCAAGATATCCTCGCTGTGCAGTTTCCTTCGACCAGTGTGTATTTCTGTACACTTTTTAAAATAATGATGAAAATAACTCTTTCTAAAATTGAGTCCCGTTGCATTTTCCAAAGATGGCCACTACATTATTTCCTGTCCTAAATACTCTTTTGATGATGTGATCTGGACACTCTTTCATTGAACGGTACAGTCTATGTTCCTTCCCCTTGAATCTCAGTGGGGAAGTGATGTAATGTGACCTCAGGTTAGGTTTCAGATGGCCTGATTCTTTGAGGACATGTGTCTTTGGAGTTTTGAGCCCTCCTGTTGCAGTCTGACCACACTGAGGCCATGGGTCCTCACGGAGAACCCTCGTGGAGGGGCCCTGAGACTATGAGGAAAGCGCGCTGCCCCCGCAGCCACCGCTCTGGCTCCAGTGACACCTAATTGCAACAACATGTACAACCCATAGCCAAAACCACTCAGCCAGGCCCCTCCCACACTCATGACCCACAGATTCCATGAGCATAATAAAATTACTGTTGTTATTTTAAGCCATGAAGTTTGGGGGGTGAATTGTTATACAGCAACAAATAATGAGAACACAAATATTCTGATTAAGTCTTTCTGATGCTAATTTGACTTTGCTTCTTCCAAAAATTAGCCCAAATGAGTGAAATGATCATTTCCTCTTGGTATGACTGTGGATTTTCTATTCAGCATCTTTCAGCATTTGCAAATGACAAGGTCAAAGATTTCATAAGATTTGTTATAGACTGAGTTTTGTTCCCCAGAATTTATAGGTTAAAACCCCAGTGTAACTACTTGGAGGTAGGGTTTTTAAGGGGGTAATTAAGGTTAAATAAAGCTGTAGAGGTAGGGCCCTAGTTCAATAGGACTGGTGTCCTTATAAGATGAGGAAGAGATACCAAGAGTGCAGGCACTCAGAGGAAAGGCCATGTGAGGACACAGGAAGAAGGTGGCCATCTGCAAGCTGAAAAGAGAGGCCTCATCAGAAGTCAGCCATGCCTGCACCTTGATCTTAAACTTTCAGGTTCCAAAATTGTGAAAAAATAAATATCTGTTGTTTGAGTCACCCAGTCTCTGGTACTTTGTTATGGCAGCCTTAGCAGACTAACATAAAATCTTCCCAAACTTCCTAACTCTAGTTATTTTTCAATGATTCTGTGTAAAATGCAAGTAAACCATAATCTATCATGAATAATGTTTTAGGCATCAATCTATCTAAACTTCTTCAGTGGAAGAACTGATTGAGAACAGATTTCATTTGGATGAAGGAAGCAGGAAGGCAGATACAAGAGAGAGCCAGAACATGGACTAAGCTCAGGAAACCTGCCCAGGTGAGAGGAGTGGGGGAAGCAGATGGAACATCAAAGGTAGTGCAAGGGCATGTGTTTTTAATGTACAGTTCACTGATTTTTAAAATAAATTTAGAGAGTCGTGCAACCATCATCACAATCCAATTTAAGAACATTTTCATCATCCCTCAAAAGCTCCCCAGTGCAGGGCCCACAACTGACACATTAAACCACTAAACTCACACCATAGCAGGAAACACTACGGAGTGGGAGACATCAGTTAGAAGCAACTGGCAGCTCTTGTAGACAGCTGGCCAGAGTTTAAATTGGTACTAAGACTTTCAAGAGCAGTTTGGCCACGTAACATTGAAAATGCTGATATCCAGTGACCCAGGAATTCCTCTTCTAGCTACGTGTCCTAGAGACTCTGTCATATCTGCACAGAAAATTGCACACAGAAGTATTCACTACAGCATCCACTGTAAAGAAGATATTTGGAAACAACCTAAATGTCCATTGACATAAATGGATAAATAAGTTGCTGTGTATTCATATAACATGATCCACTTAAACAGCCATTGAATCAAATCAACTCTAACTACAAGAATCAATATGAGTAAATTTCACATCAGAATGATGAGTGAAAAAAGAAGTTGCCAGGTAACATATATAGTGAAACATTACTTGTGTCAAAATGTAAGATCATAAACAGTGTCGATTTTTGTATTTAAGTTTCATTCCTTTAAAAATGTATTGAGATGCAAATGCTGAGATTTTGATAAAGCATCAAGATAACAAACTATACTTGTAATATTTCAAGATAATATTGTAAGACATGAAAGGAAA
The DNA here is from genome assembly GCA_007922815.1 of Macrotus californicus. Lineage (NCBI taxonomy): Eukaryota > Metazoa > Chordata > Mammalia > Chiroptera > Phyllostomidae > Macrotus > Macrotus californicus. The sequence goes on from VMDR010005528.1 coordinate 15,289, forward strand.
GTGTTCCTTGAAATTACAAATAAAAGCACAAGATTCCTATTCCATTGAGTTCATCAATTCTTAACCCATTCTTTAAAAATGCTGTTAGGTCGCTATTCTGTACTGAGCAGGTGCTATGCATGATGCTGGGTGCACTCAGGTACCCCATCTCATTTCACCCACAGGTCAGCCCTCCAGGCCTCTGCGGTCCTAGGGCTTGCTTCCACCTCTCCCTGCACACCGCTCGCACCTACTCTGCGCTGCTTTTCCTCCTCTCTCTAGTCTACAGATGAATGCCTGCCGGAGGCAGGTGATATCTTTCTGTTGGAACAACAGAAAACTGAGACTGTTGGGCTCATCAAAAGATCATTAAATCCTTAACTATTATTGAAGGTGGCAGAGCGGGAAAACGCAGAGCATTTACCCATCCTTCTCAGAGGCCAAGCAGGAACAATGAGCAATTCTAGAGAACTTTAGGCCAGACAGGGATGGATTTAGCATCTTTACCACGATGGGCTTCTATCGAGATAGAACATTTTCCAATCTTGGATTTTCACATCAACACATTCCCAAATTTTCCGAAGGGAAAGGTCTCTAATGAGGTCATTTTTACATGACAAACACAAAATGTAGGCCTCTTGTATTGAAATTCAAGACTTGTGTTATCTGACCCCTTAATCCTCTGCTTCATGCAACCCAAGCTGGGGCCACACTAGCACACTAGTCTTCCATCTACTCTCCATGCTCTCCCTCTCTCTTCCTGCTCATCTTTGCCCAGACTTCTTCCACACCTCAGGGTGTGCAATTCTTCCCCCAAATCAGGAGCAGCTCAAATGTAACCTTCCTCCTCAAATTCTTCTGTGCTTGTTGTAATAGTTAAGTCCTGATTGCATTTTGCCTGTACATCTCTCTTGAATGAAAACAGATTTTGCCATATATTATTGGAATTTATTTTACATTTTTTTCTTTCTGCTTGCAGTATAAAAACAAGGGAAACAATGTCTGATTTATTTTTAAACCATTCAAATTGCCCAAAACCGAACATATAAGAGATGCTTAGTTAACGTTTGTTAAATGACTGAATGTTTCCATCTTAACACATCTGCATTTCAGGCTGTTTATTTTAACTTTAGCCGTTAGTCGGTAGGGAATCAGGATAAACCTTTTGCTTTCTGGTGACCTACATAGACCTGCTTACAGAAATCAGAGGACTCAGATGATGAAGTTGTCAACTTAGTTTCCTGACTAGTAGTAGTTCTCAGCTCTGTGTGCACATTATAATCTCTCGGGGAGCTTTGAAGAAACACCAATATCCAGACCCCTTCTTGAAGGAGCTGATCTGGGATGAGGCCTGGATATCTGGAATATCGAAAGTCCCCAAGGAGCTTGAAGGTGCAGACAGGGCTGTGGACCAGTGCCCTATGGAGCCATTTGAACACCTGGGGCTGAGGTCTGGGCACACCAGCTTGGAAAGGAAGCTTGAACAATGCGGAAAGCAAAGGGAATGTCAACCTTATTTGCATCAAAGACCACAAACTGCTTAAGCACCACCTTCCCAGCAGTTTTCATTCAGACGATGGATGAGCTCATTCGAAGCACATCTTATCTGTTAGTGAAAGCACAGGAGTCTCTTAAATGCACAGGCAACTTCCACTTTTACACTGCCCCTTGTCCTGTCAGCAGAAAGTCATAAAACCCCTTTTCTCAAATGAATAAAATTTTAAAGTTCTATAAACTAGGTATGTACTAAAAGAATATGAGTGCTGGACCATGTAGCCCTAAGCAAATAGGGCCACAAAATCATGTCCAGGGGAGAAGAGTAGAATATGAAATAGTACTAAATGCAACTATATACAAAGTAATGCAAATATTGGGCATTTTGAGTTAATGGAATTTTTTCTCATCAATCAGGGCACCCAGTGAAGATTCAGAATTATTTTTAATAGTGGTAGATAACTCAGACTTTGGCTATAAGGGTTGGTTTGCCACCTAATTAGGGTGTATTATTATCAGCATTTTTACAACATCCTTCAAGCTAAAGCTACTCTGTGTTTCTGTCTGAAATGAGTTTCTTACTCCAGTGCTCTATTTTGGTGGTCTCCTGACTGTGTGTTCCTTAGAAGGCTTTAGCTCTGTGTTGTGTGTGTTGTGTGTGTGTGTACTTTTTTTTATCTTCCCCTCGAAAGCGTCCCTTCTCCTTCCAGTTGACATCACGTAATTGGAAAACCCTGGAATTACATTCTTGCTGATCTGTCAGCCTGGAAGTTAATTTTTTACAAACTGAGCATTTTTGTCAATTCACCATGGTAAGATGCCACACGCTATGCCTTAAAAATAAGTTCTTTCAGCTTGAAAACAATTTTGTTTCCCTTTGTCTTTGGAGGAAATCAAGTAGCCGCCTGCATTCTCCGTATAATGCGTGGTTTCAGAGAAGTAGGCGTCCATCTAGTTGCATTTTTAAAATCCTCCAAGCGACCTAGCTGGGAACCCTGAGATTCTTTCATTGATAAGAGGATGGATCTTTTCTAAGTAAATCAGAGGACAAATAAAGTGTTTGAACATATACTATAACTGGCAAAGGTATCAGAGGGCATTCCCAACCATAATAGGAGGACATCACTGTTAATGGGAATGTAAAATGCTGAAGCCACAAGGGAAAACACTAGAATTACCACATGATCCCGCAATCTCACTTCTGGGTATGCATTCAAAAGAACAGAAAGGAAGATCTGGAAGAGATATTTGCACACCCAGTGTTCACAGCAGCATTATTCATGATGGCCAAGAAGTGGGAGCTGCTCTAGTGTCCAATGACAGGTGAGTGAGTGAACAAAATGTGGTATATATACATAAAGTGGAATATTATTCAGCCTTAAAAGGGAAGTAAATTCTGACACATGTTACACAGGGTGAACCTTGAGGACAATATGCTAAGTGAAATAAGCTAAATTAAATTTACCTTGTTTTGGTAAATTTTGTGAAGCAGTCAATCACTTCTTATTGACAAAAAAATAAAGTCTCTTATAAGCCTACAACTAAATCAAACATAAGGATATCCCCAACCTTGATAAATAAAATGAATCTAAAATTTCAAAGTCTGAGACACGGATTCTATCCTCAAGGAGCTTACGTTTTTCAGAAGGACAACAATATGTGAATACAGGCGAAGACACATATATATGTACAATACAGACATGTACACAAATGTATGTGTGTGTGACCATACAGAAGAACTAAAATGAGACACTATGTATGGGAAGGAGAGACCCAGAGAGTGGAAGTAGTCCAGGGGACTTCGCTGAACTTGGTCCTATAGACTCTGGACAGAAAGAGGGGGTGGAGAGTGGTTATTCAGGGCAAGGGGTTGTGGTGCACGGGAGGAAATGGGCCTTACATGTTTGTGGGACAGTGAGAAGGCAAATCTGACCAGAGCAGAGAATGGGAGACTAGAAAATAAGGTTGGTGGATGGCTGCGGTGGGGAGTGAGGAACAGGATTACATGGACCTGTGAGGTCCAAACCGAGGACAAGTTTTGGTGGAGCAGGATGCAGCAGTGAGTTACTGAAGCACCTGGGTGGGGGAGTACCATTGGTCTAAGAGTGTGGAGAGGACACTCCCACTGAGAGGGGGGAGTCCACGGTACCATGTGGAAGTAGATATGAGGTGACGATGGTACCACATAAGACAGGAGGCAGAGAAATCAAAACACTCCCCTTTACCCCATGACCCCGGTAATCAGGAGACACCAGACGGCTGCTCAGACTTCCTTACTTTTTGGAAATAAGTTGCAGGAGTTCTGATTCCAGCAAAGGTGATATTCTCCACCCTGCTTAGAGACAGATGCCTGAGTGTCATCCTGGGCAGAACAATATTTGTTTTTAAATAAAAGTGAGGGAATGACAAGTGGCAAATAGCTGAGGAGGGTGTGATTAGATGTGCCTGGCTTTTGATGTTGGTTAGATGCATAAAGGCTGCTGGCAGGGTCCATAGGCACAGGTTCAAACCCCAGCTCCGCCGCTGACTAGCATTTATCACCACAAGTCTCACTTAACCTCTCTGAGTAACAGAGCTCTCATTCACAAAATGGCAGGGAGAATGACTTCCTCATAGGAAGAATGGAAGATTTGCTTGAGAAAACAGAAACATAGTGCCTAGTGCATGCAGACTAGGGGGTCCCTGCTCTGGGGCCATGGCTGCCCAGCATCCACTCACCTGTCTGCTCTCCGTCCTTATGCTTCACTGGACCGGACTCCACCCCCAACTCTAGGGCAGCCTAGTGACCCAGGTCTAAATCGTTCAGCACATCCTGTTCTCTCAGCCACCGAGACTGGCTCAAGGACAAGCACGGGACCCAATTCAGGCCAAGGAAAATGAGGACCAAGGTTTTTTTGTTTGGGGTTCTTTCCCCCCAATTTTACCAACAACAGTAATCTGGAAGAATACTGGCCTGGAGGTACAGGCAGCTATTGTACCAATGTGTGGAGTTTGAAAACAAGCAGATCCTGGAGGAGAGCAGAATGAAGAGATGAAAAGATTCACACCTATCACCTAGGCCCTGGATACAGCTGTCCCTTGGCCAGGCTGCCTCTGAACTGCTATAAGGGAGCCTAAAATTCATTGTTTAAATCCTGCTGGGTTGGGTTTTTCTGGCACTTGCAACTCCATGAGCCCTCACTGATGTATCTTCTTTCCATCTCCTGCCCCTCAATAACTCCAAGTTATCAAACTGAAGTTCTTCTGTGGGAAAAGAAAAGGAGTTTTTCCTTTTTTGTCTTCCTTCTTCCCAGCAATAGAGCAACACGCAAACAGCTTGCCGATGGCTCCAATCCCCCTTCCCAAATGCATGCCCTCCAGGTCACATTGGAAGCAAGTCCTTCTAGAGTCAAAAATAACCACCTGCTTTTCTCTTCTCCGTCTTGGAAGGAGTAGGCACATGTCTCACTCTTTCCTCATCACGTTTTCTCATTGCAGGCCCCCCCCTCCCCAGTTTCCCAGTCAATGAAGGTCCCATATGGACACATTGATTTTAACACCGTCCGTGGTTTGCAGTCTTTTTGTACTGCAGTCGATGGCCTCAGTTGCTATTGCCATACGTTTCCTCTCCTCCTCCATATTTCAGGGCAGAAAAACGCTTGTTAAACATTTGCTCCCAACACCTACCAGTAGATCTCCTTTCCTGAAGGAGGGAGCTCTGTGTGGTGGCGAGATGGTTTCAGTCAACCTTGAGTTTATAAATAGCTAACACTCCAATTGGTTGTGAGTCTGGCAGAACGGGGAACATATGCATGCCCCCCATTTGAGTGGGCCCAGCTTATGTTATGTTGAGCAATTTTTTTCTAGAAATGAATAAAAATTAAATTATGACAAAATGCCTTAATTTCTTATTATTCATCTCAGATGCTGGTTTTTAATCACGCACTCCGTAACTTCCACCAACATCCCCATCATTTGAAGGCCAACAGCCACACTCTTTCCATAGAAGGAAGCTGCAAAATGTACTTGGGTGCCCTGTAATTTGTTACAGCATAGTAAAATTGTTGTTTGGGTTTGCTTTTCTCCTATAGCCCTGAAATAAAAACAAAATGATAAACCATAAAGCAAAAGGAATCCTCAAGAACTGAGGATCTTTTTAAAAATTCATTTTCCTTTTACTTTCCCTAAATATACCATAAATCCTTTAGAGAGTCCAGTCAACCTTGCTGTGATCCCTGGTAACTAGAAACAGAAAGCGACTAAACAAATAAGATTCACCAGTCCACCTCACCTTCTCTGCCAGTTTTAACCTCCTCTCATGCAAAATATCGTAACTCCTAGGAGTAGCCGAACTGACTCACCTTGGTTCTTTTTTCTCTATGCTCAGCCCCTTTGAGTCACAGGGAAAGGATGACCTCTGAGAAGCAGAGAACAGGAGAGAGAGAGTGAAGGAGTCACCACTGCAGGCCCAGAAAACCTACTGAGTCCCCAAACAGAGAACTCAATTTCCAGGCAAGTGACCCGGCTGCACTGAATAGCTGATGGGCTCAAAGAACACACCTACAGACCAGAGAGAAGGTACCAGTGGGCCCAAGACTTCTTTGCCAATAGAAGGAAAATTCATCACTGGGGAGAGAAATTTCTCTTTTAAAACAAAAACAATTGCTCTCCCTCAAACTCACAGAGTGCTGTTATAACCATCTGAAAGCTAGCTGTTCCTAGAGTCCTGAAATGCTGAACGCCTGGAATCACCCAGCTAGTTAGTTGGTGGCTATGCTGAGATGAGAGTCTGGCCTCCTGACCTCGTCATGCTGGGTGCTCCCCAGGATCCTGCTGTCCTAATAAAACACTGGTGATGTTTCCAGAGATTCTGCCTTAGGTGGTGTGCTCTGGCCATTCCAGTATTTCTCTTTCACAGGAGCCCTCAAATTTGATTAGCATGAGAAAAGGGAGGAAAAGTCATCTCCTGGAAAGAGCACTGGCTCAGGAGTCTCTGGACCCCATTCAGTCGTGGTGCTGCAAGGCTGGCTGAGCATCTCCTTCCCCTTGCTCTGCTTTGCTCAGCTTCAAAACTGGGACTCCACTTTCTCTTCTGTAGCTCACAAGAATGGCCGAGGGACAAAGGACACAACCTTAGAGAGCATTCTCAAAACCACTTATTATTTTGTTATGATTATTATTATTATTGAGATGTAACAGACATATAATATTGTATTACTTTTAAGTGTACAACATAATATGACATATGTATACATTGAAAAATGATTAGTACAATAAGTTTTGTTAACATCCGTCATCACCATAGTTACAATATTTTTTTCATGTGATGAGAACTTTTAAGATCTACTCTCTTAGTAACCTTTAAATATACCAAACAGCAGTGCTAACTGCAATAACCTAGCTTAACTATAGTCAATAATTCCTCAGGACTTACTTATCTTATAACCGGAAGTGGGTACCCAAATCCACTCTTTGACTAGTATTAAACTAATGGTTTCGCAGCGGGAGACTCAAACCAAAGGGCTGTCTTGTTATGTGAGACCATAAAAACAGAGTTCAAATATTAAAGTTTGTCATCTAACTACTCCAGAAAATTGTAACCATAGGTCCTTCAACTCTCAAGACAAAGCCATAATTTTGGTCCATAAGTTTTAATGCTAAAACCAATCAACGTCCAAGCAGATGAGGTATTTTCTAGTTATTCTTAACTGGACTTCTGTTATTTCTGTTCTCATTACCACTCATTTGCTTAATTAAGGTTCTTAGCTCAGAAGTTAGAGCATAAATGCAAAATATATGAAATCGAAATACAGACAGGTGCTATACTGACTCTTCAATGTACCTATTGGCAAATAAAAGAGATTCTCAATTAACCTTCAAGATAGTTTTTAAAAAAAAAAATGTACTGAGATGCAATTTGTAAAATGTGCCAGTTGTAAAAATTAGTGACATTCAGTCTTTGGCCATGAGTAAAATTTTAATAAGAAATGAAGGTAGCAAATCTAAACTATTTCAACTCCATTTTAGAAATATACAGACTATAAATAAATGCATAGAATGTACATAATATAGTAAAACCAATTCTGTTCTGAACATCCTGCTTTCTGTCAAATTGTTATTTACGTCTGTTCCTGACTCTGCACTCTGCAGGCCCCCATTGGCCACCCCTGCCCTCTTCTCCTCCGAGGGGCGTGCCACCATCCGTACCTGATGGTGTGGATTCTGGAGTCAAATTGCACAAGCTCAGCCTCCGACTCTGTCTCATGCTGTGTGACCTTGGTCAGGTCCCATAACCTTTCCAGGTCTCTCTTTCCTTACCTATCCAGTGGCAATAATAACAGTATCTATCTCATAGGAGCATTGCAAACAAAACTGTGGGTCCCAGTCGCTGATACAGAAAAAAGACCCAATAAATGCTAATTATAGTTGTTATGGTGGTTCCTGCTTAGACTCCTCCCTGGCAGGTGTCTCTTCAGCCTCTGTATGTTCCAATACCTGTGAGGCATTCTTGCCAGACTCTCTCCCTTACAAAATCCACATTTCTTAGCCCACTGAACAGGTGGCCACAGAGAGAAGAGACGACCCATATGGATCATCTTTGGGACATCTCATCTCCCTGGAGACACAGGCAATGAATTACAGGGGACCTCGAGCTGCCGAAGAACACCGGGGCAAGAGCTGTCAGCGCAGAGCTGAGCAGCAAAGCAGCCGAGCCCCTGCTTTCACCCCCAGCCCTCCCTGCCCTGCGCTTCTCCTGCCATATCATGTGTGGGCCCTTGGAAGGGGCTGGCTTCCCAGCAGTCAGCCCAGCCTGCCGCAGCACCGCATTCACTTGCCCTCAGGAGAAAAGGGCTCCTCAACAGTCATTTCAGACTGGAGTAGAACACGAGGCTCTATGAGCAGAACCCCAATCCCAGTGCAGGTTACACCCCCTTCCAGAGTAAGGTTTCTTCTGGCTCTGTTATCCTCTGCTTCTCAAATAAGCCATTTTCCCAAAAGATGGTGTCACGGATTGAAAGAGCCGAAACACACAGGCAAGTGTGACCTTTTTTTCTGAGATGATGGGACTGGGGGAGCAGTGAGGTCAAGGTTCTCTAGGGCTCACTGTGGCTGGGCCCAGGGAAGACCCATTCCGATGGTCCTCTCATGCAGACGTGTGTCTTCCACGCTGGTTAATGCCCAGGGAGTGAGTGTCATGAAAATAGTAATTATAGAGTAATCAACTTGTATTCCTGTCTTCAGTTTTCTTGGGGTTTTTTTGTTTGTTTTGTTTTCTTTTGTTTTGTTTTGTAAATAGATTGACAGAGTCTAGCCAAAGTTGTACTTACTGGTCATTTTTCTATTATTGCTACTTTTTTCAGGAAATTCTTAAAGTTATAACAATTACTTTGCCTTGTAAATATGTACATTAAAATATTTTTTAAATAAGTTGCATGTATTTTTGACACAGGAAGATAGTCATACTACATTGCTGAGTGAAGAGTTTGCAAAATAATGTATCATTTGTTCTCATAGTCACATTATGAAATCTGGAAGATTGGCCATTAGAATGCCAATAGTTTTTATTTCTAGGAAAATAAAATCACAGGGTTTTTGTCTTATTTCTGATCATTTTATGCACATGGCTCAATAGCTGATATAATTGAATATGTTTTTATTTTCTATCGTAAATTAACCTGAGAGCATGTCCTCTACCACTTCGCTCTTGTTAGTTTCTCTGTAAAGTCTAGAAATACCAGTTTTGCCCACTATCTGGAAGACCTCCGGAAACTCGCCGGTGCCAAGGAATCCAAGATAAAACCCTACCTCCGAGAACACTGCCTTCTTCTCAAGTCCCTTACAGGGACCCCGGTAAGGTATTTGTCTGCCTAAATCACTTCACACCCTCTGCCTGGAGCTGCTTACCTGCACTGCTTTTCTCTGAAGATGTTCTGACTGTAACTGGCAGTGATTGCTTACTCAGCCTGCGAGGCCCAGCCTGCCCAGCCCTCTGCTGCTGCCCTCCGCCCCAGCAGACTGCATCCCCTTCCTCTGCAAACCTCTCATGATGGATGGAGCACAACTTGCTGTCCCTCCCCCTCTGCTGAAATGGAAGTCCCTTGAGGACAGGCCCGGGCACGTGGGTCGAGTTGCTCTGTGCCCTCCCTCCCAGCTCAGTGTGCGGCCGTGACACCGATACAGTGCCTGGCGGCTAAATGAACGCATGAGATTAATGAGTCAATCCAGCAGGCCCTCCTCAGAGCCTCGCAGTCACCTACTCACAGTTGAGTGGCATCTGGGACAAAGGAAGGGTTAGGTTACCAGGCTAAAATGACAAACAGTTAAAGTCACCTGACAACATTCTCCAGTCTCCCACGACATTTAGGGCATACAGTGGTGAGGAAACCCACTTTTATAATACAAGGGTATAAATGTATAACGTACATAAGAACACACACTATATGATAGAATCCATATGAAAGTAGTCGTCCAGTGTACTTAACAGACAGAGAGCAGACCATGCATGGCTGGACCTGTGCAAGTTCAACTGACTCCACTGAATGTACCCCCCCCCCCATGCCCTTGTAGCATTTTGAGCCTTCGATTATGACATGTATCACACTGGTTTATAACTGCTTGTCTACATGCGTGTCACCCCATGTGATTTGGTAGAGGGACCATGCTTTCCTTTTTGTTCTTCAAGGGCTTAGCATAGCGACTCAGTCAATGTACCTAAAGCTTATTGAACATGTAATATATGTCAGGCACTGTGCTAGGCATTTACACATTACCGCATGTTCTACTTCAACAACCCCCAAGAGAAGTAGTCTCCTAACTTTACAGAGGGATTAATTAACTTACACAAGGAGATCCTGGTAGTCAGAAAAAAGTCAGGATTCAAACGCAGCTCTTATCTGCCTCCACATCTCCTTCCCATGACCATGGCACTATTCTGTCCCTCCATTATAAAGAATGTGATTTAATGAACACTGAGTGAGCATTTATTAATTCATGATCACTCAACGAAGAGGCTTGGAGTGGGGACATGGCTAAGAAAATCAATGCCAAAGGTGATTGACTTGACTACAATAAGAAGACCTTCAAGTCCAGTCAGAACTAGGAATATCAGAAAATATAATCCAAGAAGAATCGTCAACATGAAGAAGCTGATTGCCCAGAGTCCTTTCATAACACATCCAGGAGTTACAACAGCCACTGCAGGCAAAAGCACAGATCCAAGCAGATATAGGATACCAGAGCATATTGGGAATTGCTGAGTGATGCAGGTATATATTGTGGTCCCCCATGATAGGAAAATGGTAGGTAGCATCAATCAAGATCTGTTATTAATGTATTTTACTTTCAGACAGGGAAGGACTCCACCAGGAATTGGAAGTCAGAACCCCAGAGCCCTTTCTGCCTCTAACACAGTTAACTCCATGACCTTGGGCACATCCCAGAAGCTTGGGTTACCCATCTGTGAACTTGGGATAAATTAAAAGGTGCACAGTGGTTTGTCGACAGCCATATGGTTCTTTTCTCATGTGCATCTCCAATGGTCCCGTCACAGGAACCACAGTCCACGGCTGAGCACAGTGGCAGGCAGCCCAGCTGCCCCAGTCGCAGCTCACCTGCATGAAACGTATGCAGACGTAATTGAGTTTCCCCAGAACGGGACGTTGGCGAGGTGTCTGGCATGCTTGCTAAGCTGACGCAGATGCAAAGCATGGTGCGTGTGTGAGCAGGCAAAAGTGAGGATTCATTAAAACAAGCACTCACATACTACGTGTGCATTTTCCTCACTTATTAGGTGTAGGAGATATATAATGTATCTCACACTCTTCAGTGCTCAGGGGTAAGCAAAATTCACAGCTTCTTGTATTTCATACTTTGTGCTTGGGTAAATTGGCTAAACACAGAAAATGTTCAAAAATAGCTTCTGGATCCACTTGAAAGGCACTAGAAGTTTGTACTTGCCTGGGGCAGTGACTAGAATACAGAAACCTGCTAAAGGAGGCAGGTTAAGGAGCAGCCAGGAGAGGAAAGGAGCTCCCGGTCTCTGGGGCCACACACCAAGGCTGAGAGGCCAGTCTGCCTCTTTGCCTCTGTGCCTTCCCACCTGCAGCCTCTGCTTAACCACTGGGCTCCTCAGCACGGCAGGAAGAGGGAAAAGAAAGAAATCAAAAACCACACTGATCAAGGCCTGCTTCTTGTTAGCAGTGGTAAGAAAATATTCAAGAAGGAGAAAAAAAAGAAGTTGAAAGTTCTAAATATATAAGGATTTACAGATGTTGGAGGCCATAGGTACCTCTGCTGTTCTCCACGCAGTCGGCCCAGACTCTGTGTTGCAAAACGGCAACTGAGACCCTCAGGACCACGGCCTCCGACAAGACAGGTGATGGTTTCATGCCATTTCTTCAAGGCAGCCTGTAAATCAGCTCCCCAGAATGGCAGGTATTTGAAAACAGGTTGACAGTCCAGAATGGTTGTGAATGGGAAGCGAGGCTGAGTGAACTGATCTAAACTAGTAATTCTCCAGATGTGCACCTGACTGGTAACGAGACGCAACCGTGCATGTGGGGATGTATCAATCATTCATTCGTTCAGCTCCATCATTGCTTGTCGAGCAAGCACACCGTACCCGTGTGTCCCCACCACACAGTAGCTTCTACACCCGTCTAGTCAGAGAAATACTTCAGAGGAGCCTAGAAACCTGGGGTTTCTGGAAGACAAAGATGGGGCTGGGAACTCTCTACACCCAAACTAGAAAATGAGATAATGAAACGGAAGCCAGTGGCTTGGATGCTAAAGGTAGTCCAGATGATGGACCTAGACCACCATCCCTAGACCACCACCAGTTCACTGGAGCTCCGAGCAAGTGCAGTTGCTTTTCTGCCTTCACTTTTTTATCTGTAAAACCAGAGGGTTCATTTTACCAGAGAGTTCATTTTATTCCTACTAGTTATTTACCCCGTACTTACTAAGGACAAAGTTCTGCATTCGTGGGAGGTATTCTATAAAATGTCTGTGAAAGCACTCAGAAAAGTGCATGAAGGCACTGTTACTATTGTTAAATATTTTGACAGTTAATGTTTCCAGAACATTCTAAGAAATCTGAAGATCATAGCAAAGAATAGGTGAAAACCATGGGGAGTTTTCCTGGGATGATGACAGAGACCCTGAGCTGTCTCAGGTGCAGACACAGATTGGGGGGAAAGGAGAAAAGGATGCAGTTTAGAGGCTGGTAAAGAAAACTAAAAATTTCAACAGAAGAGCCTGAGGCAATTTCAACACTTTTCTGTAATTTCATAGAAGCTTCTCAGAGCTGGAAGCAAGTGTAAATTTTCCAATAGTCCATTTGGCTCACTTAATAGAAGCGGAGACTGAGACTTGCCCAGTGAAGTGGCAGCGAAACCAGGCCTAGAACTCAGTCCAGGTTCCTGGCTCTTGGGCACCTTCTTACCTGAGCTGCCATAAAAGCTTTAACACTTTTAGAGAAATGGTTATCATATAGTCATACGTGGCTGATCTCTGATTATTGCCTAACCAAAGAAGACAGTTACTTTTAAGTTTAAAAAAGAGAGAGAACAAATTCTGAAAACTATGAGTAAAGCCATACAAATTGCACACTAGATGACTAAAGAAACATTTTAAATCATGGAAGACTCTAAAAAAAAATCACGTATGTGAAAAACAAGAGCTTTCTAGACAGCGTTTTGGCCACAGGAAAGAAACATTGGTATTCTTTCTGCTATAAATGACAATGTTGCAATTAAAAAAAAAATCAGACAACAAATTGGGATGCTAGAATTGGAATTCAAATTTTCTAATCTGCCACCAGTCATTTTGACACTCCTTAGGTAAATCAGTCACCACAATGGAAACTGAAGAAAGAGGGAATCTAGTAAAATGCTCCTAGAAGGTAAACCCAGTGTCCTCAGGGAAAATGAGGGGAGAGAAGAACAGAGGGACAGCATACTTGGCCTTGGTAATGACCCTCCTGCCTGCTGGCCTAACAACTAGGAAGAGAACAGACCCCTCTTCATCTTCTTGGAGCATCCCAGGAGTGACTGCAGGATCTGTGGTGTCCTCCTGAGAGAAGGAGTCCAAGCCCAGGCTCCCATGTTCAAATCCCAGCTCTGCCACTTAAGCTGTGTGACTTTAAGTAAGTTGCCTCAGTTTCCTCAAATGGCATAAAGACAATAATATTGCCTACCTCATACAGTTGAAATTATAATTTTTACAGTTAATGTGCATAAAGCACTTAGAACAAGAATTGGCCTATGGAAAACAGCAACAGTAACTGTCATTATTAGCTATTTCCCAGTTCAGAGCATTTCTGCTCCAAACAATGACCAGTTACAGCTCTGACATTGAACTGTAATTGAATTTCACAAAGAAGGTACAACCACAGCTAAACTGTACACAGCAGTGAAACTGAACAATGAATTGCAGGGTTCTCTACACAAAACTGTAGACTTAGGGGTTGTAACTGAGAGTCCTGGTTCCAAAAATGAGCCGCTCCCCTCACACCATTTCCCCCAGTGTCCATGCTCGAGCCTCACTTTGGCCTTACTGGGCAGGCTGCTGAGGAGGCTATTTTGACTCCTGCGCTCTTAAAGGAACATGCACAAAACTCTCAATCCCCAACCACTGGGACCTATTGTCTTCCTTGTAAATGTTTAGATCCTCGCGCCTGCTGCTTTCGCCTGCTCCACACCCTTCCTCGTGCTGCCGCTGCAGCTACTCCAGCAAAACAACCATGCTGGAAAAAACCAATCAACTAGTCACGTCTAAGCATCTCAATTACTCTGGCTCAGCCTAAGAAAGAGAATCTGAGGCTGAGAGGGAAGGCTTTTCCTTTGTGATTCTGCTGCATTTTAGCCTCCTTGGATTCCCAAATGCCTGAGGTCATCCATACAATTTAGGTACAGGATCCCCCACTCCTTGCCCTCCAGGTGTTTACAATCTAGTCTGGGGAATAGATGAGTAAACAGGCAAATACAATGACATGTCCTAAGTGTCACAGTGGTCCGGGGGGACTTATAGATTTGGGAAGGCTTCCAGGAGGAGGTGATTGACAAGCTGAGATTGAAAACAGTCAGTAGAATCAGCCAACCCATCATTTTCTGTCCATCTCTTTCTGGGTTTTTGCATATCCCAGGCTCCTTGCATGGTATTTGAGCAGAAAAGAGGTGGCTGGAGAGAGTCCCACCAAGAAGAAATTTCACCTAGAGAAGGAGGGCATGGGGCACCCTCCCCTGTCCCTTCACTGTTCATCATTTTTCCCCTTCCCCTGCTAAAACAAAGCAGCAGAATCTCACTGCTGAGACCAGAGATTGGGCCCAGTGTGTATTTCTAACCCATGACTGCCCATTCCATGTGCATTAGGGAGACAGGGTAACTTGGCAAAAGCCTACTTGATCTCATTTGGAAAGCAGTCTGAGAAGGCTCGGTTCCCCTTATGGCCACAGTGTGGTTACCTGTGCCTCTCGAAGCCAGTCGGCCTCCCCGTGGGCCTTCACCAGACACTCCCACAGGTCCCACAGGGGCTGCAGATGTGGCCTTCTATTTTAGACCGCGGACCAGGAAGTGGGTTGGGACAAATGGCCCTCGTGCTTCATGGGACAGCACCAGAATCTCAGCTGCCTCTGCCCCTTGCCTCAGGCTTTCAGTGGGAGTCCTCACAACTCTTGTTTGTTTGTTTGTTTGTTTTTACATTTCTTCCATTTTTTAAAATTCTTTTTTAATTAAATTCATTGGCAAGATCTTGGTTAGTAAGTTCGTATAGGTTTCAAGTGTACATTTCTATAATACGGCATCAGTATCCTGCATCGCATGCCCACTCCCCAAAGTCAGTCTCCTTCTGTCACCATGTATTTGATGCCCTTTGACCCTTTACCATCCCTTTAGTCCCCTTCCCTCTTAACCACCATACTGTTGTCTGTGTCCATGAGTTTTGTTTATTTGTTTTTCTCATTTGCTCACTTGTTGCTTTCAGTTTTATATCTCACACATGAGTGAAATCATATGGTCTTGACTTTTTCGGTCTGACTTATTTCACCTACCATGATTTCTCAAGATCCATCCATGTTGTTCCAAATGGCAGTACTTCATCTTTCCTTACGGCTGATGGTATTCCGTTGTATATATGTACCACAATGCTCTAAGCAATGTCCAGTTTGTGAGGCATGGATGGCTCTTGCTGTCCTGCAGACTGAAAAGCCAGGGGCTCTGAGACCATGAAGTGAACTGGCAAAGACAGCACAGCGGCTCAGAGACAGTGCAGACCGGACCGGCTCTCCCTCACTTCCGTCCGTGTGAAATACACAGCTCCCGGATGAACCGGGGGTGGGGGGAGGGTGTGCTTTGGTCATCCCTTTGAAAGGAAGAAACTTTAAAAGCCCACAGTTTCTAAAATAAAAGATGTTACACATACACATATTCAATTAGGAGAGCACCTATAATTTTTTCAAATCCTTAGGAGTTGGAGGAGAAGATAGCAGAGAAAGGGTAAAGAGTGATAGAGAAGATAGCAGAGAAAGGGTAAAGAGTGATAAAGAGAATATTTAACATCTGTTTGATTCTCAGTGAGAACAGTATCCCCTCCTCTCATGCTTGGCACATCATTGACACTCAGAACCACTTGTTGAATGAATACAGCCATTACATGTACGCCACATACAGTAGTAGAATTAGTATGTGGATCCTTTGGCTGAGGCTTGACTCTTAGGTCATATTGACAACAAGGAAAACTGAACAAGCTCACGAAATAACTCTATACTTCTATTTTCCTAGTTCACTTTCAAAAACAGTATCTGTATATTCACCTCCATACTTTCTCCTCATGTGGTTCAAATTTGAAAGTGCCAGCTGGGCGAGGCTTCCCAATTGTATACGACTCAAGAAATCAAATATTCTTCCTAATCGCTAATGTGTTTTTACACAATAGAGGTCACTTGTGGTCTGTAATCAATGCAGAACTTGTTAGATAAACAAAAAGTTATCTCCTGTGCTTTAAGTGTAAGCTAATAAATCAAATTATTTGTTCTCCCTGGCTGTCAGCATTTGTTCTCTAGCTCTGATCTATATTAAAATCGATTGTGTGGACGGCACGTGAGTGCGTGTGAACACACAGCTCTTACATTGATTACGGAGACACATGCAAATTCAGGCAGCAGAGCTCTGATTCCTGGGGTCAGTATAGTAATGTATTCTTATGCAGCTATTGAGATGAAACACACACCCTCTAAAATTTGTACAGCTTCTCAGTAGGAGAAAGCTCCAGAAGCAGCATGAAAAGTCACACCAGCTGCTGAAGAGGAAGCTGTCTGGCCTTTGAAATACTGCTGTAACCAGGCTGATGCCTCCAATATTACGTCATTAATAAAAATCTATCATCCCGTCCTTGCGCATCTGACTCTCATTTTTAAAATGTGCTTTTAATTTTTGTCCTCAGACTAATCTGCACCTCCCAGGTCTTGCTGAATTCTGAGTGGAAGGGAAAGAAGAGACGGGTCACTGGCCCATAGTCCTGGGACACTTAGCCATTTTGTCTGGTTAGGAATGCAGGCATCCGGGCCACCTAAGGAAAAGATTGCAGTGTTCCAGATCGTAACAAATGATAACACACTACAGGTCTAAACAAACAAAGAAACAGAAAAACTGAAAAACGAAATCAGACCAGGTTGTGATGTGTGCAGTTCACTTTCATTGGAAGCTAAAACTCATCTTGTATTTAAGAACATTTTGAAATTTGTCCCTGTAATGTTTTCAATTAGAAGCTTTCTTGCATGTGATGCATCAAGGGAAAAACAACACTTCGAGTTAGAACGAAGGTACTCCCAGAGACAAGTATGATTAATGGGATAATCTTGTAGATTACAATAGTTAGAGGCAGTTCCTGCCATCCCTGCTCTCCAAGGACTGGGACGTCGCACTCCCCTACAAACAGCTGCACATTCCTCAATACCATTATTATCCAACACCAGGCGCGTGCGCATGTTCAAATTCCTACAAAATCCGCATTTGGCAATTTCCTGTTGTGCAACTTCAGTTTCAGAAGTTAAAGGCTCAAGTTCCGTGTGATTTTCTAAAGCGTCATTAAAGGTTGCTCTGTGAGAAACCAGACAAAAGAGTGCCCCAACAAGCAGAACAGCTTTTATGTGGCACATTGAAAACATAAAGGCCAGTCCTGTCATCTGCCAGTCAGTCCCCCAGGGTCCCCCGGAGGGGCAGGTGAATGTTTTTATGCCTAGTTTACAGGGAAGAAACAGCCACAGAGAAGTTAAGAGATTGGCCCAGAGCTTGGCAGAACTGATGGTGGAGTTAGGATAAAGGGTGCCAGCTTCCCTGCCTCTGATGTCCAGGCTCAGCCCACCAGGCAAGCCATCTCCTCCTAAGACAGTTGCTCAGCTCCACAATGACATCCAATGAGGAAACTATAAACCCCCCCTATGTAATAATAGCCAGTGCAAGCTCCTGAGATATTGGTTGAAATTTAATTACAGGCATACCTTGGAGATATTTTGGGTTTGGTTCCAGACCACTGCAATAAAGCAAATATCACACAATAAAGTGAGTCACATGAATTTGGGGTTTCCAAGCGCATATGAAAGTTATGCTTACACTGCACTGCAGTCTATTGAGTGTGCAATAGCATTATGTCTAAAAAAAAGCCATGTACATGTCTTAATTTGGAAAATACTTAATTGCTAAAAGATTCTATCCATTATCTGGATCTTCAGTGAGTCATAATGTTTTTGCTGATGGAGGGGCTTGCCTCAATGTTGATGAAAACAGAATATGTGCAAGGTAGGCCTATATAATCTTTTTTTCTCTTTTCTTTCTATGGTGAAGGTAAAGCCTTTGAAGAATCCTTAGTAAACTTCTGGACCAATAATCACGCCCCCTTCCATTTGCCCCACTCCACTTTCCGTGTTAGGTTCTCTCCCTCAATAACATTTTGAGGGCACAGTAACTAATCTTCACTTTTCCAACTCTAAGCAGATCTCTTCCTTGTTTAGTATGTTGGATCCATCAATATTTCTGCGGTTTGCCCAGGAGTGTTAAGCCTCTTGACATTCCTCTCCAAATTGTCTCAGATGAACAAAACATAAAGTTCATGCTGAATAAAATTATAACTCAGTGGAAGTTTTTACTCTGTGCCATGCTCCCTCCTGGTTGCACTGTTTTCCTCTCAAAACCTGGAGCATCCCTCCCCACCTGAAGGTCAGCATCTTGAGCCCATTTTTCTAGTAAAACCAGAAAACTATGAAACTGTTCATGGAAGATATAAATAACTGATGACAGCTTAAAGTGTTCATAGGCATTTGCATCTTGCAAGATCCAAAGCTTTCAACTAGGAGAAGATGTTATTCTGATGAAGGTTCAGGTGTGTAACAGGTGGAGGGAGACAGACATGGTGTAGAGCGAAGGAAGCGGTGGGGGAGTCCTCACGGTTCCTGAAATCATGTATACCAGTGCTTCTTAAACTTCAGTGTTTATTGGCATCACCTGGACAGCTTATTAAACTACAGCATGCTGGCCCTATCCCCAGAGTAGCTGATTTAGTGGGTGTGGGATGGAGCCCAAGAATTTACATATTTAACAAACTCCCAAATGGAGCTTCTGGTCTGTAATCACTCTGAGTAGTCAACACTGTGTGCTCCCTGGACACTGGAAGGCAGCCCCTGCCAGAACTGTTCATGATGCCCAGAATCAAATAAACTAAGCTTTTAAAGAAAGGATTAGTAAGTACCCCAACCTGAGGAGGTAAAATGGCCTAAGAGAAGTCTGCTGGTGGAATGGAGATTTCGGCTGTGGCCTTGCCTTTGCAATTGTTGCTGACCCGGGCCGTCTAGGAGAGGAGATTGGTGAGCTGGGGGTCCTTTATCAAGGACAGCTTTACAGGGCATTTAGGGATGCGGACTGCTATCCAGCACTCTAATTGACCTCAGCTGTCACAATGGTATACAAAGAGATGTAGCTTGGTACCCAGGGATCAACCATCGGGGGGTTATAGATCAATATCCACACCTTGAACTGCTCTTGAAAGCAAATTAAAAGCCAGCGCCAACTGCACAGAGTACAGCCCAAGGTGTAAGCAATGATTTGCAAAAATTCTTTAATTAGAGTCAATAGGAAATCTCTTGTTTTCTTCTTCCATTCCACCTAGCTTGCTAGTGAGTTTATTTCTCTTTCAGGCATCACAGATGTTGTTGAGGGGGATGGTGCAACACTGACAAACTAAAATCCTGAACTTTTATAAATTTTGCTAATTGGAACCTATTACCGTGTAGAATTTATGTCAACTTATGTACCACAGACCTAAGTAGAGAAAACAGTCACTGAAATCCTATTGGTCTTCACCACGGGTGTGAACGGTGTCATTTGACATGAATAGTACAGAGAGGCATTAATACCAATGAGAAAGAATAAATATACAACCAGCCTCCTTACTTCTCCCCTGTAGAAAAATAAAGAACATGTTGTTTCTACGGTGTCCAGTGGGGAAAAAAATAAAGAAAAAACTTGAAATGAATTTTCCATGTCTATATGAGGTCCTTTGGTATGAAGTACATCTAAATTAAATTGCTGTCTCCCAAGGAGTGGGAGAGCACACCATAGGTCCTTTAGGTTGAGAAGGACATAGCATCTCCCTGCTCCTCTTTCCTTCAACAGAAAACTTCCGAAGGAACTTGCAGGGCAGGCTTGGCTACAACTTCTGTTTAAATACACACGCAGACTTTTGAATGAATATAAACATCTTCATCACATTTTGTTTTCCTCTTTTATTCTAGTTACGTCTGCTGTGGTTTCAAGATTCCCAATGCCAAGTTGTGGGCAATCATTTTCTAAGTCAGTTAAAAGCCCTTTAGGTTAAGCAGTAATTTAGACTATAATAATCCGTGGTGGTTTCCCAATACAATCCTCTAGAAGGAAAGAAAACACGCCAGTTTCAAAGTTGGCTTCTCTTTTTCCAGAGCTCAAGTGCGTTTGAGGTGCCTTAAACCGTGAATATCCCAAAATTATACAATTGGGTAGAAAATTAGATCAATTCTTTTTATATACATTGTTCACATTTTGGAAAATGAATAACTTCCCCTTTCTAAGTTGGAAAGGGTATAAAAATGAATTAATATATCAGTGCATTTGGGGTTAGAATCTTTAAGTTTCCTGAGTCTATTTAGATGTACAAATAAAAGTCAAGATCACCACCGTCCTCTCACTCTTGTAAAAAATCCTTAAATGGAATCTTGTCTTCCTCACCGACTTCCCTAATCTCCTATTCATTTCCTTTTGGGAGGGGTGAGGGAAGGAGACTAAGAAGCCTTAGTCTCCCAGAAATGGGCATGTAGCGGTTTAATAGCATTCAGGAAACTCAATCCATTTAACCAAACAATTAACTGAGGACCCAACACATGTCCAAAACTATGTTAGGTACTGTGAGAAACTCAGAGCATTTATAGATACAAGGTGAACACAAATGCTAATACTGGAGAATAATGAAAAATGACATTTGACTATGTACTGCATTGTGAGACGTTGATTATAAGGAAGAACATCAGAGTTTAACCTTATAAAAGTTCTGGATTTTGTATCTAGAATCCTGGGGCAGAATCCTCCTCTTACTTGGCTGAGAATGAATGGAGAGCAGAGTGGCAGGGTGGAAAGCAGGCAGATTTGACACCACAAGCAGGCATTAGGTGTGTGGCCTTATTGGAATTCTTTAACTTCCCTGAGCCTCAGTAGTTTGACTCATAAAGCAGAGATCCTGATACCTACCCTCATAGTGCAGTGAGGATTAAATAACTCAGTTAAGACCCATCATGTGGAGCTCACAGGAGAAAGTAAAGGCAGCTGCTGTCATTATAACAAGATCCAATCCTCCTCATCATTTGGCCTAATTTGCTTCGGGCAAAGAATGATTTACCTCCCCAGGCACTGCTGTGGGGTCAGAGACACAAACCTTCCATGGTCTCATTTCCTAAATTATTTCTGTTTGGGACTTCCCAGATCCCACATTCCATGACCCTGTTCCCTCCCTCCTTTGCGTATTTCCCCCTCAACACTAGGTTCAGAACTTCTCTTTAGTCTGTTTTGAGCATATGTTCAATCTTAGAAAAAAGAATAACCTTCTACATTTGAATGGGATGTCTAATTCTTGAAAGTGCTTATATGTCTCATCTTATTTGACTCTTATAAAACCTCATGAGAAAGTTAAGACCAGCATCCATTTTCTCATCCATAAAGTAGCAACAGTCAGGTACAGAGAAGTCCCACAACTTGCCCAATGTCACAAGGTGAGCCCTGACAGCAGCCTAGTGCTTCTTATCCCCAGTTTTGCATGATT
Organism: Macrotus californicus; assembly: GCA_007922815.1. Classification (NCBI taxonomy): domain Eukaryota; kingdom Metazoa; phylum Chordata; class Mammalia; order Chiroptera; family Phyllostomidae; genus Macrotus; species Macrotus californicus. The sequence continues at coordinate 37,076 of VMDR010005528.1, forward strand.
TCCACTAAAATGTTGCACCTAAAGCTTACTGCAGTATTTCACTACTTTACCTGGCAACCCTAAGATCATAGCCTAGCCCTGGCTGATGCAGCTCAGTGGATTGAGCGCTGGCCTGAGAACTAAAGGGTTTCTGGTTTGATTCCCAGTCAGGACACATGCCTGGGTTGTGGTCCAGGTCCCTAACTGGGGATGTGCAAGAGGCAACCACACATTGATGTTTCTCTCCCTCTCTTTCTCCTTCCCTTCCCCTCTCTCTAAAAAATAAATAAATAAAATCTTTTCAAAACAAAAAAGATCATTGATTGATGTGGTACGGAATGTAGTGAGATGGCATGTGTTCATTCATACATTCGCTCAGTAAATAAGTACTGAGTGCTAACTAGGGGCCAAGCACCCTTCTGGGCACTAAACACCACAGTAAACTAAAGAAACAATGATTTCTACCCTCATGAAGTGTACATTCTGCTGGGGGAGACAGTCATTAAACAAGTAAAATATTTGGTTCTTGGATATGGATAAGGAGAAAACTGAAGCAGGGAAGAGGGATGGGCAGTGAGGGAATTGGTGTTGGTGAGCTTCTGGTGGGCAGGAGGGTGTGAGACTTGTGGATGGGGCAGCCAGGAAGAGGGCAGTCAGAAGGTGGCATCTGAGTAAAGACGGGAGGAGGCAGGTGAGTGCTGGGCTTTGACACATCTGGGAGAAGAGTGCTCTACAGGACCAGGAGAAGCTCGCACAAGGCCCAGAGTCGGGACCGTTCCAGGAATGGTGGAGAAACAGTAGGTCTGCCAGTGTGACTCAACCCAGTGAGCCGAGTTGAAGAAAGGAGTGGGAAACGCAGTCAAAGCCATAAGGGGGCAGGCAGGGTAAGAGCCAGACTGGAGGCGGGTGAGGGGTTGTGAATCACAGTTAGGACTTTGGTTCTGCTCAAGTAAAATGAGGAGCCACTTCAGGGTTTGGAGCATTGGACTGTTAAATAACACAAACAGCTGCTGCATTGAACACAGACTTCAGGCGGGTGGGGCGGGGCAGACGCAGGGAGACAGTGAGGAGCCATTACAGTAATCCAGGTGCAAGACTATGGTGGCTTCGGTTGTGCCCTCACCTCCCATTTATTATTCCATGGTGACCCACAGTTGATGCAGAGTGGTGTTGATGAAGTCAAGGGCAAGGCATTTCATGAGTATCCTGAGCTCCCAGGCCCCTGGAGGTCCTCAGCTGGTCTCTACATTTCCATACTCCTGAAGGAGACCCTCGGAAGGTCGCTCAGGCTGAAACGCTGTGTTTATTTGCAGCGGGCTGGGTTTGTGTTACTCTGGCTTTCTGCATGCGCCAGAAGGGCAGCTTGATGACAGCAATGCCTGTCTTTACGGGGGGGGTTTTCATAGGAAAGTAAATGCATACTTAACAAATGGAGTTTGTTTTGTTGACCTAATTCTTCAAAGTATGGGGCTGACTATGGCAAGCAATTAATTACATTCATTCCTTGGTGATAAAATAGAAAGAATCACTGAAGTAGATGATGGCAACAGACGCTATTTCCACTCCCAGCCAGGCCGCTCTGTTCCTGATTTTCTGGAGAGGCAGACGACAGCGCGTGCCTGGGTCAATGCGAATGTCTCTCTGTGCTCCCAGCACTCGCCCTCTGGGAAGGACACAGTGTGGTGGAGGGACAGTGGGCTGCTAGTCAGAACAAGTCACCCTGGGCCTCAGTTTCCTCATCTGTGGAATTAAGAGATTGGGCTGAGTGATCCCTGTGGTCTGTCCCACCTCTGAGCATCTATGACACTACAGGTGATCTTTGTCCATGGAGAACAGAAAAGAAAGAATCTCATTTAACTTCTGGTCAGGAATCCAGGTAAACAGTCCAGCCCTGAACTCTCTGCACACCTAGAAAATGTGAGCATGCATAATTTGCTTTGGGCATCAGAAGGAAATTATAAAGACATAGGATGTTTTACCGAACTCTGTGTTTAGAAAGATGTTATAAAATCTGGCATTTATTGGGTGTATTTGGATAGACTATCAAGTCATGCTGGGGTCTTGGGTGGACTGAAGTCATAGCTCAGCTGTAGTTCTGGGGGTTTTTTTAAGAGCAAAGAATCTGTGGAAATATTTTGTTTTGTTTTTATCAATCCCTGGAGCTCATGTGATACAAACTTCAAAGGCCAGCCATACTCCGGGGTTTATCGTCTTGGCAGAAAATGCAAGTTTTAGGAGGTCAAGCAAGGGCCCATTTCCTCCTGTCCAGGCCAGCCAAGGCCTTCCACTCCCAGACCGATTGCTGTCTCCACTTTGGGCTGCAGGCATTGTTCGCTGGCATAACACAACACATTGAGAGGAGGATCCCTGACATCACTCCCAGGTTTACTTCTTAAAGATTGAGTAAAGTTCAGAAGTTTTGGTTAGCAGAAAAGTTTCGGGGCCCTTAGGAGAGAAGGGATGTGGCCCTGGACTGGAGAGAATTCAGAAACCACAGTGTGGCCCTGGCTGGGTGGCTGGGTGGTCTGAGCATCATCCCAAACAAGAAAAAGCTGGGTGTTCAATTCCCAGTCAGGGCACATACCCTAGGTTGCGGGTTCAATCCCTGGTTGGGGTGCATATGGGAGGCAACCAATCAATGTTTCTCTCTCACATCAATGTTTCGCTCTCTCTCTCTTTCTCCCTTCCCCTCTCTCTAAAATCAACAAACATATTTTCTTTAAAAAAGAAAGAAAGAAAGAAGAAACCAGACTCTGGAGGGACCAGTCAAGTGGTGCCTTATTAGCGTTTTTCCCAGGCAGCGTCCCACCAGCCAGCACAACAGGCGCAATTTCCCCGCGGAGCTCCAAGACCTCCACTTTCCTTGGTTAACTAAACTCAGATATGTATTTGTATTTCCCTCAGCACACATTCTCAACTCTTTCCTTGCTGCCTTCTTGGTGGGGGAGTAATCGTCGTCACTAAGTGTAGAATCGTGGATCTGAGGACCTTAGAGGCCGCTCAGTCCCCCCTCCCACCTCGAAGAGAGGTTCCTGCTGGCCCACTGCGGGCCATTCTGTTGGTGCCTAAACGTGTGCGGTGACAAGGCCCCCACTGCTTCATAAAGGGCAGTATTTAAAGGACAGGCTGTTTTACTTTTAGGACGTTCTTCCTTACACTGAATCAAATTCTCCCTTTCTCAGCTTCAATCCATCGCTTCCAGTCCTCCAGAATTACTTTGATTAGTGGATCTCAAATTCAATCCAAACTCCAAAATCAAGGGACTCCCCTCTATTGCCCTTTCCCTGTGGAATGAACAACCCTATGAAGTCTCTCTGCACGTCTGAGCCCGTGCCGGTTGCAGGGAGAAAGGGAGGCGGGGGATCCTAAGCGAACCTCAGTACAGCTTGGGCATGTGACATTCTCCCTGGAGATGTCCCCTGGGCTTTAATGAGCTCCTTTTCTAGCATTTGATAAACGATCACATTTTCTGATAGTTTCTAATATCTTACTTAAAATTAATCCGCAATGAATATTTTGACACAAATCCCCAAAGGAACTTGCTTCCTATCCGAATGAACTACAAAATCAGGAAAAACTTTCAAAGGTTCTGTAACAGACTGTCTTCGGGAGGCCGGCGGCTGTATTTCACCGGGCTCTTCCTGACATCTAGTGGTGAAGTCTGGAAGGGCTGACGGCACTCTGAAAGCAACTGAGAAGGTGGGAAAATACCCTCTTATTTATTATTGGCTCTTGGAATATTTTATTTTGTGAAGCTGTAAACTGAATTCATTTCTCAATCCATGATAATGATATATTCATCTTTATTTCTGCATCATTGCTGCTTTATACCTTTTATATCTGAGCTTACTTTGAAATCAATCACATCTATTTTTTTCATAGACGCTAGAGAAACATACCACCCTCCTTTAGGAAAAAAAAATGTAAGGCATTTTGGATAAGTACAAATAACTACCTTTTGATCTGGAAACATACTATAACAATGTTTTGCCTACATGTATTCATCTTCAAATGCAGTTTCAAGACTTTGGATTCCTGTGAAATCTGAGTCATTTATAGCTAACCTCGAATGTATTGTTATTCACAATTAGAAATAGATAAATTTCACAGGCAGAGAAACTGACAAGTCTTTAGGACTTCACACTTAGTTTTGCAGGCAGAGCTGAAGTTAATTAGAAGTGATTATATATACATTGCACGTGTGTGTGTGTGTGTTGGTGCACAGACACCACAAGGGCCTTGGGAAGGTTGCATTTTTTTTTACGTTTTAAAAATAAACATAATCTCCTTCCCATGTGCTGCTATAAGCCCAGTAAATCTAGGAAGCTCAGCAGGATTGAACAAGGTCATTTCTTGTCAGGACTCCAAGGGGGAGCAGGAAGCAACCCCGTGCATCAGATGCCGGCATTCTAATCCTCGCTCAGCATGGCTTCCCGGGCCTGGGGACACCTCGTGCCAGCGCCGACACACTGGCAGACTGAGGCTTTGACGCCAGCACAATGGATATCAGGGCCGTGGCTCTCTGCCTACGGTGCCCCTTGTGAAGTGGAAATATAGCCTCACCCTGGTAATAAAGGCAAAATTCCAACCAAGTTTGCTCACTTCTGGGTTCTGGTAAACAGGAAAGTAATCAAGAAATGTATGTCCAATCACTACCTCATCATCCAAGAGGCTTTATTGATTCATTCTGGGGTTTGTTGAATTTAAATGTATACATTTGATAATATATTATTCATTATACATTATATATGTTTAATTCAAGGCCTAGCCTTTCACTAGTCAGCTCATCCGGAGAGTCTGGGTGGGTCACCAGGTGTGTCCACTGCAGGCTTACTGTTGGAGTCCTTGAGCCGGCACGTCTGGCGCCTGAGTCAGCAGGAGGGAGGCATGATGCCTGAATACATGGGGACCAGCCTGGTGCCTGCATCCAGGGGGTTGGGCTTGGGACCTGGGTCTGTGTGGATGGGCTGGGTCCTGGGCCCACAGGAATCATCCAGGCACTGGGACCACTGGGACAGGCCCGGAGTCTAAACATCTGGGAGCTAGTCCCGTCTGAAGGCCTGGGTCCTGGCTTCATGAGAGCCTTCCTGAGGCTGGGGTCACAGGGGCCAGGCTAGATTTGGGTCCTTGGGGCCAAGTCTGGCAGTGGAGCAGCATGGGAGCCTGGGTCCTTGGGAGTTGGCCTTGAGGCTGGCGCTGGGTGGGATGGAGATCTGGGGTTGAGGGGGGCCAGCACGGTGCTGGGTGGATACAAAGCCTGGGTCCCTGGTAGTCAGCCTGGTGCTTGTCATGGCTGAGAGCCTGGGTTCACAGGTGTCCACCTGAAACCTGGGTTTGCAGGAGTCCACAGGAAGTCAGGGACCATGCACACTGCTGGAGCAGCTGGAGCCGGCAGGTACCAGGGTGAGAGAGCCAGGGGCCTGGGTTCATAGGAGGACACATGGAGTCACCAAGTGTCCCAGGAGTTGGCCTAGCAGTGGGGCCAGTGGACTCTGAGGTCCACGGTGTTCACATCACTGCCTCTACACATTGGGCTACCCAGGCTCGGAGAGGGGTGAAGCAGGTGGCATGAATCTCTTTCCTACTCTCTTCAACGCATCTTCTCTTATGTCTGTGCTTCAATCAGGTGCTATAATGCCTCACCTAGAATCCTTGACTCTCTTCAAGGTATTTTTTTTTCACATTTTTTAAATTGTTGTTCAAGTACAGGTGTCTCCATTTTCCTCCCACCACTCCCCCTGACCCCGGCCATCCCCACTTCCCACCCTTGATCCTACCCCCTTTTGGTTTTGACCATCTGTCTTTTATACGTGTTCCTGAAAACCGTTCCCCCTTCCCCTCCCCAATATCCCCTTCTCTCTTCCCTCTGGTTACTGTCAGTTTGTTCTTTATTTCTATGTCTCCGGTTCTATTTTGCTCACTTGCCTGTTTTGTTGATTAGGTTTCACTTATAGGTGAGATCATATGTTATTTGCCTTTCACTGCCTGGCTTACTTCATTTAGCATAATGCTCTCCAGATCCATCCATGCTGTCGCGAAGGGTAGGAACTCCTTCCTCCTTTCTGCTGAGTAGTATTCCATTGTGTAAATGTACCACAGTTTTTTGATCCACTCATTGACTGATGGGCACCTAGGTTGCTTCCAGCACTTGGCTATTGTAAATTGCGCTGCTATGAACATTGGGGTGCATAGGTTCTTATGAATTGGTGTTTCAGGGTTCTTAGGGTATAATCCCAGCAGTGGAATTGCTGGGTCAAAAGGCAACTCCATTTTTAGTTTTCTGAGGAAATTCCATACTGTTTTCCACAGTGGCTGCACCAGTCTACAATCCCACCAACAGTGCACTAGGGTTCCCTTTTCTCTGCATCCTCTCCAACACTTGTCTGTTGATTTGTTTATGATGGCCATTCTGACCAGTGTGAAGTGGTATCTCATGGTGGTTTTAATTTGCATCTCTCTGATGGCTACTGATGCTGAGCATCTTTTCATATGTCTCTGGGCCCTTTGTATGTCCTCCTTAGAGAACTGTCTGTTCAAGTCCTTTGCTCATTTTTTAATTGGATTTTTTGTTTTCCTAGAGTTGAGTCATGTGAGTTCTTTATATATTTTGGAGATCAAACCCTTGTCCAAGGTATCATTGGCACATATATTTTTCCATATGATTGGTTCTCTTTTTATTTTAATGCTGTTTTCTTTAGCTGTGCAAAAGCTTTTTATTTTGATGAAATCCCATTTGTTTATTCTTTCCTTTATATCCCTTGCTCTAGGGGACATATCAGTGAAAATATTGCTGCAAGGAATATCTCAGATTTTCCTGCCTGTTTTCCTCTAGGACTTTTATGGTGTCATGACTTATATTTAAGTCTTTTATCCACCTTGAACTTATTTTTGTGTATGGTGTAAGTTGGTGATCGAGTTGAATTTTTTTGCATGTAGCTGTCCAGATCTCCCAACACCATTTGATGAAGAGGCTATTTTTACTCTGTTTTATGCTTTTACCCCCTTTGTCAAATATTAATTGACCATAGAGACTTGGGTTTATTTCTTGGTTCTCTATTCTGTTCCATTGATCTATATGTGTGTTCTTATGCCAGTACCAGACTGTTTTGATTACTGTGGCCTTGTAATAGAGTTTGATGTCAGGTATGGTGATCCCTCCTACTTTGTTCTTCTTTCTCAAAATTGCTGCAGCTATTCAGGGTCGTTTACGGTTCCATATAAATTTCAAAATGTTTGTTCTATATCTGTGAAATATGCCATTGGTACTTTAAATAGGGATTGGGTTGAATCTATAAATTGCTTTGGGTAGTATGGACATTTTGATGATGTTAATTTTTCTAATAAATGAACATGGTACATGCTTTCACTTGTTTGTGTTTTCCTTAATTTCTTTCTTTAATATTTTGTAGTTTTCTGAGTATAGGTCTCTTACCTCTTTGGTTAGGTTTATTCCTTGGTACTTTATTTTTCTTGTTGCTATATCAAATGAGATTTTTTTTCCTGATTTCTGTTTCTGATATTTCATTGTTGGTGTACAAAAATGCTTTTAATTTCTGAATATTGACATTGTATCCCACTGTTTTGCCAAATTCACTTATTAGGTTGAGTAGTTTTTTGGTGGAGTCTATAGGATTTTCTATATACACTATCATGTCATCTGCAAACAATGACGGTTTTACTTCCTCCTTTCCAATTTGGATGCCTTTTATGTCTTTTTCTTGTCTGATTGCTGTGGCTAGGACTTCCAATACTATGTTGAATAGAAGTGGTGAAAGCAAACATATTTGTCTTGTTCCTGATCTTATGGGGAAAGCTTTTAGTTTTTGCTTATTGGGTATGATGTTGGCCATAGCTCTCATATACGGCCTTTATTATGTTGAGGAATGCTCCCTCTATTCCCACTTTGCTGAGTGTTTTTAACATAAATGGGGGCTATATCTTATCAAATGCTTTTTCTGCATCTATTGATATGATCATGTGATTTTGTCTTTCCTTTTTTTTAAATGATGTATTATGTTTGTTGATTTGCAAATATTGTGCCATCCTTGCATCCCTGGGATGAATCCCACTTGGTCATGGTGTATGATCTTTTTAATGTATTGTTGGATGTGGTTTACTGACATTTTGTTGAGGATTTCAGTGTCTATGTTCATCAGCGATATTGGCCTGTAGTTTTCTTTCTTTGTCGTGTCTTTATCTGTTTTGGGGATTAGGATGATGCTGGCTTCATAAGAAGAGTTTGGGAGTCTTCCATCCTCTTGGATTTTTTGAAATAGTCTGTGAAGGATAGGGGTTAGCCCTTCCTTAAATGTTCTATAAAATTCTCCTGTGAAACCATCTGTTCGAGGGCTTTTGTGTGCTGGGAGTTTTTTGATTATTGTTTCGATTTCATCAGCTGTTACTTGTTTACTCAGGCTTTCTGCTTTTTCTTCATTCAGTTTTGGAAGATTATATTTTTCTAGAAATTTATCCATTTCATCTCAGTTTTCAAATTTCTTGGCATATAGTTCTTTGCAGTAATTTCTTACAATCCTCTGTATTTCTGTGGTATCAGTTGTAATCTCTCCTCTTTCATTTCTGATTGTGTTTATTTGGGTCCTCTCTCTTTTTTTCTTTATGAGTCTGCTTAAAAGCTTATTGATTTTGTTTATGTTTTCAAAGAACCAGCTCCTGGATTTATTGATCCTTAGAATTGTTCTTTTAGTCTCTATGTCATTTAATTCTGCTCTGATCTTGGTTATTTCCTTCCTTCTACTTGCTCTGTGCTGTCTTTGTTGCTGTTCCTCAAGTTCTTGTAGATGTAGGGTTAGGTTGTTTATTTGAAATGTTTCTATCTTTTTTAGGTAGGCCTGTATCACTATGAACTTCCCTCTCAGGACTGTCTTCACAGTGTCCCATAAGTTTTGGACTGTTGTGAGTTCATTTTTATTTGTTTCCAGAAATTTTTTTATTTCTTCCTTGATCTCATTCTTAACCCACTCATTGTTTAATAGCATGCTATTTAATCTCCATCACCTTGAGTGTTTTGAAGTTTTTTTCCTTGAGGTTGGTTTCAAGTTTCAGTCCACTGTGGTCAGAGAAAATGTTTGGTATGATTTCAATTTTCTTGAATTTGTTGAGGCTTTTTTGTGTCCTATCATGTGGTCTATCTTTGAAAATGTTCCATGTGCATTTGAAAAGAATGTGTATGTTGCTTCTTTGGGATGAAGGGCTCTCTATATATCAGTTAAGTCCATTTGATCTAGGACATTGTTTAATGCCACAATATCCTTGTTGATATTTTGTTTGGAAGAGCACTCCATTTTTGATAGTGGGGTGTTAAAATCCCCTACTATAATTGTGTTGCTGTCAATATCTTTCTTGAAGTCCTCCAAGATTTTTCTTATATATTTGGGTGTACCTATGTTGGGTGCATATATGTTTTTAATGTTTATGTCTCCTTTATGGATTCTTCCCTTGAGTATTCTGAAGTGCCTTTCTGGGTCTCTTTTTATGGCCTTTGTTTTAAAATGTGTTTTGTTTGATATGAGTATTGCTACTCCAGCTTTTTTTCCTGCCCATTTACTTGGAATATTTTTTCCAACCCTTCACTTTCAGTCTGTGTAGGTCTTTTGTTCTGAGGTGGATCTCTTATAGGCAGCATATGTGTGGGTCATGAATTCTTATCCATTCAGCTACTCTATGTCTTTTGATTGGAGCATTTACGTTTAAGGTTATTATTGATAGGTACTTATTCATTGCCATTTTACTTCCTTCATACTTGTGTTCCTCTCTCTCTCACTCCTTTTCTTCCTTTTCTTAAAGAAGTCCCTTTAGCATATTTTGCAGTGCTGGTTTGGTGGAGGTGTATTCTTTGAGCCTTCTTTTGCCTGGGAAACTCCTTATTTGGCCTTCTATTTTAATTGATAGCCTTGCTGGGTAGAGCAATTCTGTTGCAGGCCTCTGGTTTTCATTACTTGGAATATTTCTTTCCATTCCCTTCTGGCTTGGAGCATTTCCATTGAGAAGTCAGCTGCTAGCCTTATCGGGGTGCCCTTGTATGTTACTTCCTGTTTCTCCCTTGCAGCCTTTAAGATTCTTTGTCTTGGAATTTTGCCATTTTAATTATGATGTGTCTTGGAGTGGGTCTCTTTGGGTTCCTCTTGATTGGGACCCTCTGTGCTTCCTGAATTTGTGTGACTTTTTCTCTCATCAAATTAGGGAAGTTTTCCATCATTACTTTTTCATACAGGTTTTCTATCCCTTGTTATCTATATTATATGGATATTATTACATTGCATGTTGTCCTGCACTTCCCTTAACACCTCTTTGTTCTTTCTGAGTATTTTTTTTTTCCTTTTCTTGCTCTCTCTGGGAGTTTCTTTCTACTTTGTCTACTAGCTCGCTGATTCAATCCTCTGCTTCATGTAGCCTGCTTTTGATTCCTTCTACTGTGTTCTTCAATTCAGAAATTGTATTATTCATTTCCTCGTGGCTCTTGTTAATAGTTTCTATTTCCTTTTTCATCTTGGTATAATTTGCCATAAGTTCCTCATAGTTTCCCTGTAGTTTTTGGTAATTCTCAGTGAGCTCACTGAGCTTCTTTATAACCATTGCTTTGAACTCAATATCTGATAGTTGACTTGCCTCTATTTTATTTAGAATTCTTTCTGAGGCTTCCACCTTTCCTTTCGTTTGCAGTTTGTTTCTTTGTCTTGTCATTGTTTGTGAGACTCTTCTTGTTAGTCTCTGCTTCTTAAGTTGATCTGTTCTGACTCCCTGAGTTTGTGGTGTAAACTTTTATGGTAAGAGATCTGAGATTCAGTGGTGCAGCCTCCTTGATCTCCTGAACTTGCTGCTCTTGGAATGCCATTTATGTTGGCTCTCTGAATGTATTTGGGTTTTGATTGTTATTGGGTTGTGCTTTGGTGGGTCCTTCCCTCCAGCCAGTTGACTAAAGGTCACTCCGCCTACCACGTCTTGTGTGCTGTTGTGCAGGTGCTGCCAGAAGAAACCCTAAAGCCCGGGGAACAAACCCACGTCCGCAAAAAATCTCTCCCCTGCAATCTGAGTATCAACAGCAAATAACCCAGTATTAATAAGGGTGTAAAGAGATTAAGACTATTATAAGAAAGGAGAAAAATAAACTATAGTATAAATTCTAGTGACTTAATATACACAAACTTGTTGGACAAGAAATGAATGTTAAAAAGCTATGCAGGAAAGAAAATATCACTAATCATGGAGAAAGCCAGTGGATTTTGTCTTGCTAGCCTCTAGTATTTACTACTGTTTTTTCTTTCTGGATCTTCCTCTGGTGATGTCAGATGTTGACCCCGTCTGACCTTGGGCAGCCTGCTCTGAGACTGCCAGAAATCTGCTGTCTGTAGTTGTCTCTTTCAGTTGTTAATCTTCTCACTTTGCACTCCGCAGAGAGAACTCTCTCAGTTCTCTCCCTCAAGCCTCCATCCCGTTTCTCCTCAAGCGTCTCTAGTCCACTCTGCCCCGCCTTTGCCAGGGCTGTCTCCTTCAGTTATTAATCTAGTCACTCTGCACTCAGCAGTCAGGCTTAAGCACCACAGAGCTGGGGCGGAGTCTCTCTTGAGGGTGGGGCTGTTGTTTTCCCTCAGGCTGCTGCGTCTTGGAGGGGAGTGGTCTGCCTGAGCATGATGGCTGCCGCGGTTTGGGGAATGACTCAGCATCAGGAGCCTTGGAGCTACTCTCTCCACTCTCTCCTCAAAGCTTCTGTCCCCAGTCTCTCCTCAGGCATCTCCAGTCCACTCTGCTCCCACATTTGCCAGAACCCCAGGTAAGTGACAGCAAATGAAAATTTGTACATTGGCCCTTTAAACAGCTCTTTGTGTCTCCAGCCATCTGTCTCTGGCAGAGAGTAATTCTGCCACTTTTTGCCACCAGTTGTTAGCTGTGTACTTTTTGGGCTCTGGTGTTCTAGGCTGGGATCCCAGCTTAGGGTTTAGACCCCATTCTTCTCAGGGGGATCCAACCTACTGCTTAATTATCCCTCCAGCACTGCCACCTGTGGGTGCCCAGCCAGCCCTCTTGAATCTCCACTGCTCTCCTTACCAGACAGGTTGTGCTGAAGGTGATTCTTCTGTCTGTCCGAGGTTACAAGGCTTTTCTCTCGCTATCATTCAGTTGTTTGTTCTGGGTAATTTCTCCAGTTTAGTTGTAATTCCACATTGGTCCTGGGGGAGGTTAGTATGGCTTCCACTCACTCCTCCACCATCTTGCCAAATTGTGAAGGTATTTTTGAGTGTGGATAGTTATTCATATTGACTTTGGGGGGTGGCAGGGTGAACACGAGAAATCCCTATGCCACCATTGTGCTGAGCAAACAATCTTACACTAAAGACATTTCTTCAGTGAACTGGCTAATAAGCACATTAATAGATGCTAGGCATCATTAATTATCAGAGAAATGCAAATCAAAACCACAATGAGGTATCATTTCAAAGCTAGTAAGATAACTAGGATCAACAAGTCATAACAAATGTTTTGGTGAGGATGAGGTTGTTTTAATCTCTTTACACCCTTATTAATACTGGTTTTTTTGCTGTTGATACTCAGATTTCAGGGGGGAGATTTTTTGCGGACGTGGGTTTGTTCCCCGGGCTTTAGGGTTTCTTCTGGCAGCACCTGCACAACAGCACACAAGACGTGGTAGGCGGAGTGACCTTCAGTCAACCAGCTGGAGGGAAGGACCCACCAAAGCACAACCCAACAACAATCAAAACACAAAACCTCATACACTGCTGATAGGGATGTAAAGGGATGCAATCACTTCAAAAAAGAGTCTGGAATTCCTTCAATGGTTAAACACAGAATTACCATGTGAACCAGCAATTCCACTCCTAGGTATAAACCTAAGATAAGTGAAAATGTATATTTACACAAAAACTTGTATATGAATGTTTATAGTGGCATTATTTATAAGAGCCAAAGATGGAAACACCCCAAATAACCACCAGCTAACAAATGAATACATGAATGTAGCATAAATTATACAATCAAGTATTATTCAGCCATAAAAAGATGGATGCACCTTGAAAAGAGGCTAAGTGAAAGAAGCCAGTCACAAAGACCATTAGTCATGTTATATGAAATGTCCACAATAGGGAAATAGAGACAGAAAATAAATTAGTATTTATGTAGGAGTGGATAGGCGGTTGATAACTAAAGGGGATGGGGTTTCTTTTTGAGGTGATAAAAATGTTCTAAAATTAACTATCATAACAGCTGCACAACTTTGTGACTATACTAAAGACCATCAAAGTACATACTTTAATGAATTGTATGGTATGTGAACCACATCACAATAAAACTTCTATTTTTTTAAAGTATCTTTAAAAGTTTCTCCTAATTCATCCTATTACTAAGTAACATGTATTTTTTAATTTGAATATTTGTTTTCTTATAATATTTTACAACATTATTTTTCATGAACATACATTTTTATCAACACAAATGATGGTGAAAATATAGCTAGTATAAAGGGACCAGGCTTTAGACTCATAATTATTTCTTACCATAGGCTAAACAAATTCAGGAAGTCTATAAATAAAAGTGACTTTATTAGAAACTTTTACTTTCTGTTAAGACACCCCAGGTAATTCAGATTAGCCACCCACTGGTGACAACTAAAACTACTACACAAATTTAAGTCTTCTTGAAAGCACCAAAGAGGTTAGTCCAATGAAAACAGGACTATTTGCCTAGAGGTCATTTGCCAATCCTGGGGAAGAAGCCATAAAGCTTGGAGCATGTCGGGGGTAGGAATAATGGAAAATATCCCCACAGCTGAGCAGAAATCACCAAAGACATAATTCTTAGGAGAGAAGAAGGGCATGAAATAGAAATAAACCTATCCCAGCCAAAAGAAAGCAAACACACTACATTTAAAAACAGACAAACTAGACTTTAAGGCAAAAAGCATGACTAGAAATTAAATTCACTGCTTAAATATAAAGGTTCAACTTACTAGGAAGATAAGAAAGTTTTAAACTTGTGTGTCTAATAGCATGATAACAAAACTAGAAATTAAAATTG
>VMDR010005529.1:0-51022 GCA_007922815.1 Macrotus californicus
CAAACTCACAGCTATTAACAACTGAATCTAAAACAGAAACAAAAACAAACTAAGCAAACAACTAGAACAGGAACAGAATCACAGAAATGGAGATCACACGGAGGGTTATCATCACAGGGGGGTGGGTGGGGAGAGAGGGGGAAAAAGGTACAAGGAATAAAAAGCATAAATGGTAGGTAGAAGATAGACAGGGGGAGATTAAGAATAGTATAGGAAATGTAGAAGCCAAAAAACTCATATATATGACCCATGGACATGAACTAAAGGGGGGAGCATTGGGGGGAAGGGGTGTGCAGGGCGGAGGTGGGGGGAAGACGGGACAACTGTGATAGCATAATCAATAAAATATATATATATATATATATATATATATATATATATATATATATATAAAAGAACTGCCAAAATACTCTTAAGCAAAAGGGAATACAATGCAGGAAGCATGGTGAGCAAAGAAATCAGCAAACTATATTAGAAAACAGAAATAACTAAAGACTTGGAGAAGAAAAACAAACTAAATTGGTGTGTGAAAATTCAAACTCAGAGGAGAAATGGGTAATAATTGTCTACAAATTCCAAGAGTTATGGAGGAGTCTTGATTGGAGGGGCTGGTGGTGGGGGGGGCGGTTGCTTAGAGTGGACCGTGCCCTATATCTTGACTTGGTGAGGGCTTCATAGCTGTTTGCTTTATAGTTATTCATTAAACTGTATGCAGTAAGTCCTCGCTTAACATCGGTAGGTTCTTGGAAACTGCAACGTTAAAACGACATATAACAAGACCAGTTTCACCATAGGCTAATTGATATAAATAAGAGTTAAGTTCCTATAGCATATTCCTGGTCACAGAAACATCACCAAACTTCTAAATAATGACCCAAAACACTTGGAATGTTGAACATCGCAGTAAATGTGAGCTAGACATACGTTTAAGAAAAATTAATAAAAAGAAGTAATATAATTCTTCTCCAACCTGCTTATTCCACTTCAGGGTCACAGGTGCCTTGGGCCTGTCCCAGCAGCTGCACAGGACGCCCTTCCAGCCCACGGCACATTCACACACATACCACACTCACTCAGACAGGGACAGTGTGGACACACCAGTTCATCACACCTGCACATCTTTGGGACGGGGGAGGAAACCAGAGTACCTGGAGAAAACCCACGCAGACATGGGGAGAACATGCAGACCCCACACAGACAGAGGCCCTGGCTAGAATCAGGTTTTTTTTCTCAGCGTTATAACAAAAGGACGTCGAATGAAACATTATTCAAGGTCCTGCTGTATATGTTTACTTTTCTGAATGTTATATATGATTTTACATATGTGGAACACTGAGGACTAAGTTGTATCACACGATATGAAAAGCTTTAGGATTCAGAAAAGGAGATAAAGAGCTTTAATTATGAAAGCGTTAATAGAAAAGGTAGACCTTGAACTTAACCTGAATCGCCAATGGTCATTACGTGTCTGAAAGCAACAGAAGTGGTTTTCTTCCAGGTGGCGAGAAGGAGAAAAAGACCATTTGTAGTACAGGGCTAATATTTAAATGGGCTGTTTGCTTTATTCTTAACAGGAAGGAAAGCTGATCTCCTTGAGGAAGGGCATACATTTAAGCAAAGTCATTAGTGACTGTTCCCAATACCCCCCCCTCAATACACTGAATTAGTCACCAAGGACTGGTCACTCTACCTCCACTCCTACGCAAAGAAAATCGTCTTTTTACTCCTCTGCACCTTTGTGAGTGGCCAGAATAACCTTTACCACCACTGTCCCCACTGTTCAGAGTCAGGTTCGACCTGTTATCCCAAGGGCTGTCCATGACGGTTTGTTAGGTCATTAAGGTGAGGAAAAAAAATTGCAAGGCAAGATATGGTCCGAGTCCATTTTTGTAAAAATAAGTGACAGAAGCAGCTCAAAAACTGATGCACGTTTTTGTAACACTGGAGTCTCTCACTCGAACTGTTCCATCAGTGGTAGCAGCCAACAGACTGACCCCTTACTAAGCAGCCATTCTGTACAACATAATAGTCAGCAATCTTTTAAAAACACCCGTGGGTGACACACCCTCACTGCTCTTCTCCTCCCTGACCCCCTCCTATGCTGAAACCCAAACTTCCTCCCCTGATAAGTTTTTTGTTAGCGATAATGGAGAGAATATTTGGGCTCAGACACTGCAAAGTTTACAGGTAGACTTGCTTCAGTCACAGCTGGATCCAGGTGCTCCCCAATGGTTCTGTCTCCCTCTTGTGGCTTCATTCCCAACTTTATATGACAGCAAAGGGGCCACTGGCGACTGGAAACAGTCGTCACTCAGCAGATCCCCAAGAAAATCAATTTTTGTTTAACCAAGAGCACAAACCAAAGCCCCATGGATGCTTCTGATTGGCCTGGCTTGAGTCATGGGCCTGGGGGTGGTGGGGAGCCAGACATCAACACTGGCTAGAATTGAGTCACATGCCCATCTGGGGGGCCTAACCTGTGTTACCTTGGCTTTTTGGGGGGAGGGAAGTACAGCCCTATTGAGATGTAATTTATGTGTCATCCAATTCACTCATTTAAAGTATACAGTTCATGGTTTTTAATACACTCACAGTTACTCCGCCATGACCATGATCAATTTTAGAACATTTGCGTCACCCCCAAAAGAAATTCCTGCTCATTAGTCATCTCCACTCACTCCATCCCACCCCAGGCAACCGCTAATCTATTTTGTCTCTGTGTATTGATACTTGCCTGTTTTGGACATTTCATATAAGTGGAATCATGATATGTGGTCTTTTGGAAATGCCCTTTTCCCCTTAGTGTAATGTTTTCAAGGTTCATCCATGTTGTAGTGTGTTACTTTGCCCTTTAATAAGACCCTTTATGAAATCTGAAATGATCTGCTGGCTCCTGCCTACCTTTCTCTCCTGTTAGCCTGTTCTCTCCCTCGCCTGCTGGGTTCCACTTTACTCACAGAGCTGCTGAGACCCTTTATGTTGGGATAAGGGCCCGAAGGTGGTGTAGACCAGATTTGGCTAAGAAATAACAATGGGCCATGCATCTGTTGTTCAGTGTTTCACAATGAAGCCATCCTTTATTGTGAATAAGGGTTTTTAGACTGCTTGCTTCCAGTGCAGGAAAGGATGGCCAGTTTTATCTTTGGTTAAAAGTAGGCCCCGGATCTCCTGGGATAATCCCAGTTGCAAAGCTTCTGCCCTATGCTTCCCTCAGTCACACTCTTACGATGGCATGGCCCACCTTCTGGTTTGGAAGACATTGTCATCACAGGGTTGTTCTCTTCTCTACTCCCCAGGAGAGCGAAGAGGAACTGTACTCCTCCTGTCGCCAGCTGCGGAGGCGGCAAGAAGAGCTGAACAACCAGCTCTTTCTGTATGACACGCACCAGAACTTGCGCAATAACAACCGGGATGCCCTCATTAAAGAGTTCCATGTCAATGAGAACCAGCTCCAGCTGTACCAGGAGAAGTGCAACCGGAGGTAGGTCAGCCCCTTCCCCACCTGCAGACCCCCAGGTTTTGCTCCTCTCAGCAGTGATCTTGGGCACCTGGGGCCAGGCTTTGGGAAGGCACCACCATCTTTAGAAATCCTTTGACCAGTACCCTTGACTTTAGCTCTCTTCGCTCAATAAATGAACTTTTAGTACTATCTTGAGTATCTACACCTTCCCTAAGCCAAACTGTCATCACTAGGACACTCAATATAATAGTGAACATGAATGATGACCACTACCTTTTAAAGAGCCCCTTTTGCATTCCCAAGAAGGAGCTAGTCCAGTGGTTCTGAATCAGGGCAGAATCCACCCCCCTGCCCCACCATGGGGGGCTTTGGATTGTGCTACAGACATGCAATGGGGGTGTCCAGGAATGTGCCAGACAGCCCTGCTCCACAAAGCACTAACCCCCCAAAAATGCCCATGGCAGCCTCCGGTGGGAAACAGCGTGTACACTCCTTACCCACATTATTCTCACCGCATCTTCACTTCAGCCTAGCAAGTGGCAAGGACCATGAGGAAATTGAGACTCAGGGAGGTAACATATCTTGCCAAGAGGTCACCATACAGCCATGAACGACCCGCAGATGTGCGGACGGAGAAATACCACAGGGCACACAGCCTGTGTCTTAGCCCAGTGGGTGATGGTGAGACCTGTTTTATTTCAGGTTGGGAGAGAAGAGAGTCAGCAACAGCAAGTTTTACTCATAGAAGCCGGGGTATGTGTGTAAGGGTGTTGTGTGTGTGCATGTGTTTGCATGTAGAAGAATGTGCTGCATTCAGACCCTGGGACCATGCTAATCTGTGACGTCATCCTCTGTTCAAGTCTACTATCAAGATGACATTTCTGAAGAAGACCCAGTCAGCATGAGTTGGGGTGATTTCCTCCTAATTTTCTCATCTTGGACAATTTCTTAACTTATAATTCTCTCTAGGGGATCCTAAAATCACGTTCCTCGTTTTTGGCCTCTTGTGTTCCAAACCTCATTGAATAAAAGCAGTGGAACGGGATTCCTTTTCTGGCCTCTAAAAGCCCAGGTAGTTGACTTCCATGGAAGGTGAGCCCTCAATGTAAGGAACTAATAAGTTAGCTTCTGAAAAGAATTTTAACTGAGTGGCAAACGATTCTATAGTTAAGGCCATCGGAGTTCACTAGGGTCCAAAGGGGAACCCTGTCCCTGACCGCCGCATCTGCCCAGCCTCCCTGCCCCAGGTCAGTGGGCTCAGCTCAATGCACTTTAACTACCACCGGCTGGCTGGCTAGACAGACCTGCCACGGTACCCGAGAGTCCATGGAATCTGTCCGTTAAGACAATTTCTAGTTAATGGTAGAGGCTCGCTTTGTGACGAGTTACTGGGAGTGAGAGGTGGAAATTTTGGAGCCGCTTTGATTTAAAAAAACCTGTTAGAAACCAGAGACCCAGGCAGCCAGCTAGCCAGCTTCTTGCTCACCCCTGCTCTGCCTACTCCTGAGCTGGCGACGTGACCATGGGGAGGGCCCTGGGTCTGCAGCTCCCACAGACAAGAGGTTAATTTACTAATTAAACGAGGTGATGTAAGTTAGGCTCCAACAGGGAATTCCTCTGGGTTACTCAGTTTCTGGAGCAGCAAGCCGAGCCTTAGGGCTTCAGCATTAGAAAGCTACAGAAAATCTCAGTTGCAGCCACCTCAAAGCAGCAAACCTACCTAGGACAAGATAACACTCCTCTGCATCTTGAGGTACAGTATAATGATTTGTACAGTGTGATGATTTAACAAGGCTTTTTAAAGATGAGGGCAGTAATCAAGGGTGTGCTCAGTAGAGTCGCAACTTACTCAGAGTGGATTGAAAACCGACTTGGGGGGAGAGGTGTAACTGTGAAAAGAAGATTGTGGTGGGGAGGAGCAGACGAGCAGGCGGTGAGACTAGTGGCTGTAATTGGCTGGAACTGGGTCCTAGAAACCCATTCAGCCCTCCCTTGGTCATCCTGGGCTCAGCGTGCGTGGGTGCTGGCAAGTACATGAAAACCGGCCAGGCCCTCTCTGACCAAAAGACCTCATCCCTTCATGCCACAAACATTTCTTGAGTACCACCATATGCCAGGTACTATGCCAAGGTCGGGGGGGTACAATGTTAAACAAAAAAATTTTTAAAGGAAATAAAAAAGCCACGGTTACTGGTCTTAGGGAACGCATCCATGTGCTTCTAAAAGAAAAGCATTTTACCTTCTAGAAATCCAGGACACTAGGTAATAGCAGTCTGACCGAGGTGGGGCTCTCATTTTGTGACATTATTTTAATTATTCCTTGAATTGGGGGGGGTGGTTTTATTTGGTGGCCAGCAACTCAGGGAACACACTACTCCTGATGGTAGTGAGTGTTCAAAGCAACTTTCAGGAAAGGCTGGATGAAAAAGGCCCTGGGCTGCCGGCTGCAGGGAGGGAACGTACAGATTCCATAAGCTAGTAGCCCATTAGCCACCAGGCCGGGTAGCCACTGGAGCCTGATTACTGTACCCCCACCGTACCACCCACCCCCCTACCGGCTCCATTGTTACCTCTACACAGCACAGCTCAGATTTTGCTGTCATTTTCAGCTCAGGAGTGAGGAAAAGACATGCACCTTCCCACTTCAATCCAGTCTAAAGCCAAAAAGTTTAGTAAGGCCTGGACCCCCTTTCTGCTTAAAGGGGATGTTTTGCTAAAGAAACTGAGAAGCGGTGGCATAGAAAAGAAAGCAGGAGTTACGCATCTTTCAACTGCCACTGTGTAAAATCCATACCCAGCTACAGGTGCAGAGGAAGAGCAGTCAGGGGCTGGTGGTGGTGGTGGTGGTGGTTATACCATGTAAATGGTGCTGGGAAGAACCCTCTCCCTAAAACCATCTCTTCCTCCTGGGTGCTCTAGTAACTCAAATCCACCGTTAGAGAATATTTGCTTTGGTTGCCACATTCTCTTAATAAGATAACACGTGAATTTAATTCTTGGTGGTGGTAGGATTCTCTCGGGAAAGACACAAGGAGGGGAAAGCGAAGGGTGCAGATGACATCATTGCTCTTCTAGAATCTTCCTGGATGCCACCAAACCTAAGTCCTATAAAAGATCTGGCTGAGATTATGGTTTAACAGTCACGGGTTAAGCACAGTTCATTCGAATCAAGAGTAGGGACAGGCACATCTTGAAATATGGCAGCAGCGCTGATGGACCGAAACCATGGTTGTACATGTGTTCAACTGTTTTCCTTCATCATCGTTTTCCTCGGGTTATGATTAAGGCATCGGTAATTACATGGAAAAATAAGAGCTGGGAGCTGGTTACATCATTCTGAGTTTGGAAAATTTAGGTTATACAAAGTTAAATAATTTTTTTTCTGTGAGAATTAGATATTCTAATGTGCATAATTAAGAGTGGAGTAGAATATCACATTTTCCACATTTGATCTCAGGACCCTTTTGCCAGGGAATCTCTCACGGGACTAATGTACAGTGGAATACATTTGAAGACTTGCTGCTCTATTAAGAAGGCAGCCAAGCAACATAATCTAATAATTTACAGTTGAACCTTGACCAACAAGGGGGTTAGGGCCACCGTCCTTGCCCACAACCATGCAGTCAAAAATCCACATGTAACTTTTTATTCCCCCCAAATTTAAATACTAATCGCCTACTGTTGACCAGAAGCCTTACCAATAACATAGTTGATTAGCACATATTTTGTATGTTATGTGTTGTATATGCTGTATCCTTACAGTAAAATCAGCTAGAGAAAAGAAAATGGTAAGAAAATCATAAGGAAGAAAAATACATTTACAGAATTAGTCGGGAAAAATCCACATATAAGTGGACCTGTTGTAACTGGTGTTGTTCAACTGTATACGTCCTGTGACCTCATTAAACAAAATCTGAACGTAAGCCAACAAGGGCACTGGTCTTTAAACTGGGCCAGCCTTACCCCTCGCAGTCTTCCAGAGCTTTCCAAGGAATACACAGACTCGAATAGTTTTAGGGGATCAGTGTTCAGATCCTCACCTTCCTATTGTAAATTTTCTTAGGAATCATCTGCCTGGGAAAGCGCCCTTTTCTCTCTCAAAAAAGAAAACACATCTCTTTCCGCATCTTCAGTCTTACTGTAGAACATGACTCAAGGTGTGAAATTCACAATTCGGGTGTTTAGACAGTGGAGGCTTCTTAACAGCAGGGTGCAAATCCTTTTGCAAGTCTGGTGGTTCCCAATTCTTTGCTTTCAACAAACTTGAAGGAACACCCAAGATTTCTGAATATTTTAGCCTGTAATTCCGAAGGCATTAGAAGAATTCAGTTACCCTGCCATTACAAACTCCTTCTGTCCCCATGTACTTATCTCTGTGAACAGGATTATCGACACTTTCAAACAGAAAATTTAAAAGGAGAATAGAATTGATGCTGTACCATGGCCATTCTAACAAAGGTAATATTAATCTACAGACAGATGAAATAATTGGGCTGGGGGAAGCCTTCCTCTTCTGAGTGATATGTTGCCAATTAAATTTTTCTATGGCTAATCATTTATTAAAATTTGTACTATATTTGTTTATTGATCTAGGGCAATCCAGAAGAAAAAATTTAAATACATAGAGCTTTATAAGATGACATTTTGTTACAGATCTACAATTAAGCAATAAAAAGGCCAAAAATAATTAAGCTAAAATTTGGAGGGGGAAGTAAATTAAAAATACAAATTCGAAGAGTAAAAGGGAAAGTGTGGCACTTCCTGCTACGAAACCTTGCTTTCTTCATGTGATTTTTGAAAGGCTGACAGCCTCTGTCAAGGGAGCACTGCGTTTAGAGCCTCTTGGCTTACTTGAAAACGGAATGTAGCGGTTTTACTTAAAGATACCATGTCGACAATATGCCAGCACTTTCATCCTTTGCAACTATTCATGATGAAAATTTTTAGGCAAAAATTTAAAAATTCACTTAAGAGGTATCTGAGCATAAAGTTTTAATTGTCTCATCGAGGGTCACTAAATGATGATTTGTATTTGGAAGCAAGAAAGGCTGAAAGGGGCCATAATACTTTTAACTCTTAAGAGGAATGTAACTTAAACTTTCAACTTGTGTGACATTTAACTTTTTGGAGGCAACCCTAGAAGTCATATTCTAGCCAATAAGAAGTTAATAATTAGATTAAGAAATATGCAGAACTACAAAATTGGCATTGGAAAAGTACTCAATGATTTGGCTCAGGTTTTTAATTTTCAAAATATTATCTGGAAGAGCTGGATTCCTGTCTCTCAGAAATTTTCACACTTTACTCTTCATTAGGCTTTAAAAAGCTGCATTTGTAAACTTGTGTTTCATTATTAAAGCTTAATTTATTTTTTATATAAATAGTGTGTGCTTGTGTGTGTACATAGAGAATAATGTGTAGGAGCCACACAAATGTTGGCTGTCGTTAATGTGAAAATTAAATGGCTGTATCACATTTTTAAAAATAAAAATTTGATCTAAATGAATGCAACAATCTGTCCAGAACCATTTTTTTAAAAGCTATTCATTCGTTACTCCCACACAAAACAATAAAGAAATACTTCAGCCATGAGGTAGGTACAGTTATAACTCTTTTTTAAAATGTGTTTTTCTATCCCGTCAGTCCCAACAAGAGGTATAAGATCAACATCTGACCATAAGGAGCCTGTACCCTGCCGCTCCCTCCAGCTGAGTTTGGGGTGCTGCTCCTCAGTTTTTAGGTGTGTGGCGTAGCTTTGCAGGGTCAACACACCGCTGTTCCGAAGAAGCCGTGTGGGTAGCTGTGTTGAGCTGGGGCATATTTGTGATTGCCACGCTGTCCTCATCCCTTTCACCCTCTCCCCATCCACCCTGGTCTTTCAGCTCTGAACTCCTCAGCAGGCATGCCCTGTCCCCGAGAGTGGTGGTCAGTTCCTCTTCGGTTCACTGACAGGTTAAGCTAAACGGGTCCCCTGTTGCCTGAAGGAATATCCACGAGAAGAACTCTATTCTGAGTGGATATTCATTGATGCTTGAAAAAGAGGAAAATTTGGGTCTTTTGCTTTGCTTTTCTTATTAAATACCAAAAGCAAAAAGGAGCCAAGGGGTTGTGCAAGGAAGATCTCTGAGGTAAGTGGCATGTTTAAGGATTGGGAGCAGCAGATTGGGGAATCACTGCTAATTTCCACCAACACCGATACATTTTTTTTTTTAGTTACTAAAAAACCTGTTACACTTTTCTGTAGGTTACAAGTCTATCTCACTTTCAGCAAAAACTCATGTAATGTAGTAACCTAAGTTCACAACATTATTACATGACCAGTGTTTAATTCATCACTGAATTAAACATTGGAAGAATGGTGCTGAAGGAGCAATGAGCTAAGTGACAGGCCCTGCTAGGACTGTCAGTCACTGTACAGGAAGCCATGTGTTACTGTGACTGTCCCACCCCCAGCCCTCAGCCACCAATGACTGGATTACTCACCCTGGTCCAGAGATTTAAAAACAGCCTATGATAAAGCCCTGCATTAGAAGATGAACAGCAGATGGTAAAAAGCAAAGAAGGAATTAGAACGGCTAAAAGACCATGTCTAAGTGGATAAAATCATTACTCATAAAGACACAAAAGAAACACATGTCAAAAAATGTGTTTAACTCATTAATTAACAAAGGAACCAATAAAATGTTAGAACCGATTCAAAGGTGAATTCAAAGAACAATAGTATTTAGGCTATCGACTGTCAACATTATCTGATTCTATACCTTTCATTGTTTGACTGATTCTGATGATTCTTGTCCATAGAAATACAAATTGTGTCTAGTGGAGATTCAATTGATCATTGCTCCAGGACACTGACCAGTATTGCCAGTGTTGTATCTACTAAACAAATATATTTCAGCATCACTGATGGACAGGAAATCAGATGCCTAACTTACACCACACACAGAAGTCAAGTCCAGGAGATTTTAGACCAAAATGTAAAAGAGCCCTGGCCAGTTTGGCTCACTGGTTGGGGGCACATACAGAAGGCAACTGATTGAAGTTTTTCACATCAATGTTTCTCTCTCTCCTTTACCCTCTCTCTAAGAAAAGAAAAGAAAAGAAAAAAATATCAATAAGCATATTCTCAGGTAAGGATAGAAAATGTAGAAGATAAAATAATAACATCCCTAGAAGATACCACAACCTTGGAGTAGGGAAAACTTGCTTAAACAAAGGAAGACTGCTAAATTAGCTGCCACCGAGGTTCACAACTGGTGTTTATCAAAAGATATAATCAGAAGAGTGAAAAGGCCAGCAAGCCAAAGGGTGGGAGAAGATAATGGCGATAATATATCTGACAAAGAACCTCAATCAAGTATGATTGCATCCCTCCAAGTCAATAAAAACAATCCATTAGAAAAAAAAGAGGCATACGCCATGAATAAACACCTCACAAGAGTGTATCCAAATGGCTGTAAACTAATGGAAATATGCTCATTCATTCGAAAGAGGAAATGCAAATTAAAACTGCAAGATACCACTACACACTTACTAGAGTGGTAGAAACTTAAAAAGCCTAACAATACTACCAACTGTTGACAAGACTATAGAGCAACTGGCACACTGTTTGTGTAAACTGGTACAAAACTACATTGTAAAGACGTCTGACACTCTCTACTGAAGTTAACTGTGTGCATCCCCTACGACCCAGCGATTCCACTTCTAATTGTATACCTGATAGGAATGCATAAGGTACACAACACAACAAGTCATGTACGAGACTGCCCACAGTCCTGTTATTCACAAGAGGCAAAAATGAAGAGTCCTACTGTCCATGTCCTGCAGAATTGGTAAGTTGTGTGTTTTTACAATGGAGCAGGTACAGCAACGACAAATGACGGAGCTGTACCAACTTGTAACAACATGGATGGATCTCATAAGCATACATTTGAGTGAAAGAAGCTAGACACACTTGTACCAAAGGAAAAAATGGAACAATATAAATCAGCAGAAGGGCATAGGGAAACACAGGATATTTGCAAGATGGACTAGTATAAGGAAGTGAAATGGTATGGAACCCGGCACATATAGAGATCATGGATACACTTAGATTGTGGGAGAAAAGTAAGATGCCGAACAATGTGTGCCCAGTGATGCCTCTTAAACACATTTTAGAAAACTACATGCAAAATACTATTTCTTTTTCTTTAAAGGTTTTATTTATTTATTTTTCAGAGAGGGAAAGGAGGGAGAAAGAGACAGACAGAAACATCAATGTGTGGTTGCCTCTCACGTGGCCCCCATTGGGACCTGGCCTGCAACCCAGGCATGTGCCCTGACTAGGAATCGAACTGGTGACCTTTTGGTTCGCAGCCTGCACTCAATCCACTGAGCCACACGAGCCAGAGCCAAAATAATATTTCTTGTGACAGACAGGCAAAAGTATAAAAATGGACTGAAAGGAACATTTGGTAAAGGCTGAGTCAGTGAAGAAGGTTAGTAAAGGCAATGCGGCTGAGGTAGGGAAAGGCAGTGTGAGCTCTGTTCTCTGTCTTATTTCTTTTAAAAATATTTATTGGAAGTGTCACTGTGCTTGGCACAAATGTAAAAGCAGGCCTGCTCTACCAAAAATAGATTTAGGCACATTCAAACTTTCTGTTTCCTAGGTGAAACCTAAACAGAAGAATAAAAAATAATGAAAAATAAACAAGGGAGAGGCAAAAGGTAGGAGGCAGGGAATCAGAGAGACTGAGAGATTGAGACTAAAAGAAATAGTACTCCGTGTGAGTGCCTAGCAATTCTGGGGTGCGAGAGAACGCAGTTACATTTTTATCTTTACTTTCCTATTTTTTCAATTTTGTTTCAAAAAAAAAGGGAGGAAGGAAAAAGAAAGCTATAAAACAAGATGTACCAGGTAAATTCTAATAAATAGAAAGCTGATGTAGCATTGTTAATATCAGACAAAATACAAGGCAAGGCAGGTACCACTAAGACACACAAAGTTTTACATCAATAACAAGGACATGGCATCAACAAACTATAGCAGACACAAATGTTTATGCTCCTTGCAGCAAAGCCTTTTAAATCAGATTGGGGAAGAAAATCAACGAGTTCACAATTACAGTTAGAGATCAAGAGCCCTCTCTCAGAAAACCATAGTTTAAGGAGGCAGAAATGTAAAAAAAAAAGATAAATGGAGCCACCTTAAAATGGAGTTGGAACGGCCAACCCAGAGGAACTGCCTTGCACGTCTTATGCCTCAAACCTCTGGAATGTTAACACAGGGCAAAATAACCTTTGGACTGGGCCTGGCGCCACATTGTGTCCCAGAGAGCTGTTTGCAAAGGTAACAAGGAAGCAGATATCCTACTGGGCTGATGGTTACCCCGACTGAAAATTAAAAACATTGTTTAGAATGAACATCATTATGTCAGCTTATAGAAATGCCTTCCTTCTATTGATGTGGCTGTCCCCCTTCCGTTTCTCATAAATTGCCCTTGCCTTTGTCTCCTGATAGGAACGCTCTTTGAGTTTCTGCCTGAGTCAGTGCTTCCCAAATAACTACTCTTAAAAAAAAAAAATCACAAATAAATGCTTGTTACCTCTCACTCTAGCCTTTTGCTTTTAGGTTAATGTATTGTAAGGGCATAGAGACTCCAGTATGTCACAGGTTTGATCAAATGCACACATAAGGTCCTACTAACACACACTGATCTTTGGTTCAGGCACAGCACGTTGACAAATATTGACTATACACTAAGCCACGGGGCCGGGGCCGGGGGAAGGACTATTTTAATTGCTCTAATACAAGTCTAAATTCACTGCCACATGGAAGTCACAAACAAAGAGATAGCCCCCGAAGTGCTCACGCTTGGAAACTTCAAAACTTATTTCTAAAATATTTTTTTAGGTTAAAAAGACAAAACTTTTGCTCAGAAAAAGCAAGAGCTTTAAGTGCATTTATTATAAAAGCAATAAAAGGTTAAAATAAATGATCTGAACTTTTACTTAGAAGTGAGGAAAAAACCCTCACAATGAAAAAAAGACAATTTGTATTATAAAAGAAATTCATGTAGCAGAGAACTAAAATCTAATATAACTTACAAAATATTTCTCTTTTTCTAAAAAAAGGCTAATGAAATTTTTTTTAAAAAGCACAAAGGAACCAGACCAGGAGTTTTTAAAAAATGAGTTTTTGTAACTGGAGAGGAGATTTAAAAAGAAAGGAAAAGACTAGCTTAGACAAACAGCCATTATATTAAAATGCAAAATGACTAAACATCCAAGAATCACTGGAAATCCGACTAATTCAATTACAACGAAAGAAGCCGAAGCAGAAATAGCAGCTGGCGATCTGCCCCTTAGGCGGCACCAAGGCCAGGTGACTTTATGGGCACCTTCTACCCAGCACTGAAGAAAAAGAGAACAGTGTGTGCATGCATCCTTGTGCGCTAAAAAACACCTGCGATGCACCCTCTTCAACTTTTTATTTTTGCTTTGTAAGTGCTTTAGTCGCTTTAACTGGAATCCTTAGTGGATGCTAGAATTGAGCTAACAGTTCGGTCTGGTCACTGGGCAAACGAGACACTTCTGAGACCTCACAAAACTGCAGTGTGGGGACCAGACCTGGCTGTGTCCTCTCTTCACCGACCAGTCACCGCAAGCAGCGGAGGATGTTCTGAGAGCTTTTCGCTGCTGCTCCACGCACCGTGTGCGGGGAGATGGAGCTCCAGGGCCTCTGCAGTCACAGGGCACCCTGGCAGCTGCGCACGGGAGGGCAGCACATAAATTCCCCACCCGGGACCGCGGCACGCAGCCCGGGCGGTCGCAGTCTCCAGTTCACGCTTTCTTTACTCAGGAGGAAAACGCACACATTTAAGAAACTGTTACCCACCCTCTGTACGGTACTGTTAACTCTAAGCACAATGTTGTACAGACTAGAAAGTTTGTGTCTTGCAAGACTGACACTTGATACCCTTTGAACGACGGACTCCCCGTGGCCTGCTCTCTCTAGTCTGCCCTTAGCAACCACCGCGCGGCTCAGCCCTTGGATGAGTTTGAACGCCCTCAATCCCTCACTCCGCTTTGGTCCTCTATGCATGGCTTAGTTCTCGGAGCATAGTGTCCTCAAGCTTCCTTCACACCGTGGCATGTCGAGATTTCCTTTCTTATGGTCAAATAATATTCTATTGTATATACACACACCATATTTTCTTTATCCATTCCCCTGTGTATGGGAACTTAGATTGATTCCACATCTTCGCTGTTGTGAACAATGCTTCGGTAAACATGGGGATGTGGACATCTGAGATTCTGATTTTGATTCTTTTGGACAAACACCCAGAAGTGGGCTTGCTGGGTCATATGGCAGTTGTTTTTAGTCTTTTGTAGAATATTCTCATCGTGGCTGCATCATTTTATTGGGTTGGCCAAAAAGTTCCTTTAGTTTTTTCTGTACAATGGTGCTTACTTGTCTTTAACTTCATTGGACACAATTTTATTAGACTGTATCGTGACAGCTGTCTTACTAGTGTGCATTTCTCAAAATTGGTGAAGTTTTGTTCAGCCATTTTAATACTGAAGATGGAAGAAAATATGCAACATTTTCAGCAGATTATGCTTTATTATTTCAAGAAAGTAAAAATACAACTGAAACACAAAAAAGAAAAAGATCTGTGCAATGTACGGAGAAAGTGCAAAAACTCAAGACAAAAGACCCAGCTCAAGGTCTCCTCTGGGAAGCAGCCCATGCCATTGCCTTTTCTTTCTTTCTTTCTTTCTTTCTTTCTTTCTTTCTTTCTTTCTTTCTTTCTTTTCTTTCTTTTCTTTCTTTTCTTTCTTTTCTTTCTTCTCTCTCTCTCTCTCTCTCTCTCTTTTGCCCACAAGACTTGCAACCTGGGGAGCAATGGGCAGTGGCAGCTTGTCCCAGGCTGATCCCCTGAACCTGTCCCCAAGACCCCTCTTCTCTGACTTCCCAGTGTGCTGGCAGTGGTGTGAGGGAACTAGGAACTCTGGTGGAAGAGCATCTGTACAGCCACTTCAGAAAGCAAATAAACCAAGTGGCCAACCCATCCCCTACCTGTAACACCATCTCCCTCACTCCCTGTCAGAGTTGGTCTAAGGGTAGCTCTGGGTCTCAGTTCTGGTCAATATGTATAAGAAGAAACCACTGGGTGGGCTTTCAGGAAAGCTTTTTAGAAGGAACAGAAGCAGCTGGCATTCCCTTTGACCTTGCTTATCTTCTCTTTTATTTTTGCCTGGAATGACACCTAGAAGTGTAGCCACCTTCTGAGTGAGAATCATTAAAGTGAAGGTGTGGAAAGAGGGGGCCTGGTCCCTGACACCACTGTCCCAGATCTGCTGACTTGTGGACCTCTTGTTACATGAGAACCAAAAAAAAAATCCTGTTTCTCTAAGCTACGCTGAGGTAATTTTTTAAATGAGTAGCTAAATGCAGGCTTGATACAGTAGAACCTATGAAAATTCCAACCCCACTTCTGGGCATCTACCATTAGGACTCATCTGGAGACGGGTAGAAGAGCTTTCACGGCTGTGCTGTTTGATAAAGTGGCTAGAAAGTGGGTGAGCACCACTAAGGAAGCGGGTAGATCAGTGGTGCTGTATTTCCACTAGGGAATACTGCGCAGCTGGTAGAAAAGGGTTGGGTGTATATTTATCTTCTCTGATCATCATAGAGAAAACACATTCTGTGCCATCATATCTAAAAGTATCACCCTTCGAGGGGTCCTATGTAGGCCGGGAAACCACCAAGTTCACAGGCTGAGGCTTCTCCTGTGGAGCCAGGCTGCAGCCCAGCGTGTGTGCCCAGGCTGGGGAGCAGAAAGCACAGAGAGGCACTCCAGGAGTGCGATTTCCCAACTCACAGACCTCTCCCTTGGAGGAAGATGAGTCATCTGCTGAGTTGGGGAGTTTGGCAGGAGGTGGGAGGGGGGGTGTACCACCACCAGAGGCAGGCGGACAACTCGAGCTAGGGAAGTTCTGAGGTGCAGAGAACTAGAGTGCTTCCCGCACCCAGAGAGCAGCCTGGGTTGGGGGCTGGGCCAGCAGTCCCACTGGCTCTGAACACCTCTGTTCCTAAGGACTAGCCCCCCCCACCAGGGCACGTCTCATTGTTTTGCAAGGTTCAGGCAGAATGACTAGAACAATAAGCACAATATCAAAACAATGCATTATTCAGAGCTCTTATTGACTCTTCTGCTAACGCAGTGATGGCCAATTATAAGGAGAATTTCCTGAACCCAGGCTTTTTAGGTTTTGAGAAAATGAAAAGTAAAACATTTATGATGTATTTTACAAATACTTTTGGATATGTTTCTATATTTACTGAAATAGCAAGTTCCATTTGAATTCACTGAAATGGTTTCCTTGTTGCTTGAATACTACAATATTCTGTGAAAGTTTATTTTTTACCGCATTCACCAGGCTGATATTGGAATCCCTTCAGGTGTACCATTGTGCTGCATAATTTGTACCAATATGTACTGAAATGCTTATTTTTCCACATGCACAATGGCTACTGGCAGAGGAGTTTATCAGATGTATTATGACAGTTTCATACATGGCTTTAACAGTTTTGACCGATATTTGCTTTATTTTGCATTTTCTGTGGAGGAGCCCCTTCAAATGCACTTTGCATCGGGACTTTTTCGGTTACTAGCACTCAGTGAACCAGGTGCCGGCGTTATGTTCACACTGCCACACGATGAGTCCCTTCCCCACCCGTCCACGCGTGTCACTGCATAAAAGGATCACTGACCAGCTCCTACACATAACGTTTTCGTTAGCTCGGTAATTTTATACCAATATTTCAGTGTTGGTAGAATATTGCTGCCTACTCGAAACTTAGGATTTCCTACCAGATTCTACGATACATGTATAAAATGGCACTTCCTCCTCAAAACCACTTCGTAGTAACTTCTGACACATATATTATGAAAAGTGCTTAATTCTTTATGTAATTGTAATAGACATATATATGGTGACCATACAACTTATGGAAATGGGATACATTTGAGAGAGGGGACACTACTAAAAAATTAGGATGGGACTACAGGCATAAAATTGGAATGGTCCTGGGAAGACTGGGACATACAGTCACCACATTTACATACCTGCATCCCTATGTCAGCAAATAAGGAATACTAGTGTATTAGTATCTGCCTATATACTAATATCAGTGGATTATCATGGTGTCCAATTTGGTGAGAAACACAAGTAGCAGAAGGAAATGTGGGGTAGGAGACAAAAATATGGGACAAATGAGCAGCCCTATTTTCTATACACAAAGAGAATTGGGGGCACGTTGGTAAAAGGGTTCTTTGGCCTTATTTGCAGTGTTGTAACTTGTTACAATGAAAATAGATAAGTGCATTACTTGTATAGTTACGTTTACAACTAAAGAAAAGTATCTTGAGTGGATAGAATTAAGAGCTTGACCGATATTTGAGTTGGCTTTTCAGCCCAGTGTGGTTTAAAACTGGCGTATGCCATAGTGAATGTTTCAATACATCGAAATTTAAAGTAGAAAGGCAAAGATGACCACTTTGTCCTCTATCATGGAGTCATCTACTCTGCAACTGCAAAAAAAACCCTCCCATTTTCAGTTTAGAGCTCAAGTCAAGGCATTTAAAGCCACAGCAAACAAACAAGCACCCGTTTCAGAGCAGGGAGTCAATGGGACGTTTCCATCACTGCCACCACCATGTAAACAACCAGCTCTCATTCAGACTCCGGCCCTACATTGCCGCTTACTTCCTGGCATTCCACTTGAATGCTTGCAACTAGCATTCCTTCCCGTGCACACCAGCTTCCCCTCCAAATCCTTCAGCTTCTCCCAGCAGAACCACCGTTAATTAAGAACTATTGGGTTGGCCAAATAGTTTTAGGGTTGTTTTTTTGACGATGGCTCTAGTAGTGCTTAGTTGGCCTTATCTTCGTTTAAAACAATTTCGTTAGATTCTATTGTGACAGCTGTTACATTAGCATGCATTTAAAGAAAAACTTGTCAAAACTGGTGAATTTTCGTGCAGCCATTTTAATATTGAAGATGGAAGAAAATAGGCAACATTTTCGGTGTATTATACCTGATTATTTCAAGAAAGGCAAAAACTCAACTGAAACGCAGAAAGAAAAAAATCATTTATGCAGTGTATGGAAAAGGTGCTGTGACTGATCAAATGTGTCAAAAGTGGTTTGCAAAATTTCTTGGTACTATTGACATTTCGGCCAAATAATTCTTTGCTGTGGGGCTGACTTATGCATTAGAAGATGTTTAGCAGCACCCCTGATCTCTACCCACTAGCAGCTAACAGTGGGGGATAGCCAACACTCAAAACATCCAAATCAATAAAGTTATTGGTGAAAATACAAAGTGTGTCCTTTATTTTAGGGAAAAAATGTAAGGGACTTTTTGGCCAAGCCAATATGTGTGTGCATCAGTTCTTTGCAGGTTCCACAATGGCCTCCGTGCCATCCATCTGCACGAGCTCCGGGTGAGAAGAGCAGGGAGTGCCTTATCTCCACTCTGCAGATGAGGGGCAGATTCGCCCAAAGTCAGTCGCAAACAAGAGGTGGATCCTGCTGAAGGCAGCACAAGCAAGAGCATGCATCCTTGAGCTTTGAGGAGCCATTATCACCCACTGCCAAAGAAATCTTTTCCAGGTGGGCCAAAGGTCTACGGTGTCTCCGGTGCTTAGAGAAACTTCTGAAGTGTTTTGGAAAAGTCTACACTTGCGTGGGAGAGTTCAAACACCTAAGGGTATCTCCTACAAGTTGGACTTTGTGTTTTTATTACTTTCACAGATTTTTTATTAGGTCCTTGCTCCATGCCCAGGTGATGCAAGAGACTGCAGGGGAGGCAAGTGTCAATCAGCTGAATAATGCATGAGCTCTGCTTTCGGAAAACTGCTTTAGAATGCCCACTCGGGGAGAGGAGCTTAGGACACGTGTAATATGACCAATGTCAGTGTACAATCAGGTACAAAAGCAAATCCACTGTTCTTGGAAGATGTCCTAAGGGTTATTAGGGCCAACATGCATATTCCTTACTTTAACTAAGTTGAAGTTTAGTAGATTAACACACACATAGTCACATGGTAAAATAGTGTTTTGCTTTTTGATGTAACTTACAACTTTGGGCAGCAAAAGTTACTATGTACAGTTATGTGTTTTTTGCAGCAAATAAAATAAAATACTTTAATTACAAATGCAGTTTGGGTCACGTTTGGCCTTGAGCAGTGTCATGCTAAAAAGATAAAGCCACCTCAGACGTGGTAGTCAACAGTTTGGTGTCTGGATTCAGTGGACCTGGCTCAAATCCAAGCTTTGTCACTTCCTAACCAAGTCACTTGGGCGATCTTGAGCAAGATGCTCCACCTGCCCAAACTGCCCTTTCCTCACATGTAGACTGCAAAGACCTATATCCACTTCTTCAAGTCACTGAGAGAACTAAATGAGCTTAAGAAATAGCCTTACACATAGTATGCAGACACCCAACAAGTAGTAGCCAGTAATTCTTAAGAATGATTGTCCTTGAGCAATTGAGTCAACAAGGGTGACAAATTAATATCAATCATCATCCCAGGGTGGGACAGATCCAGAAGCAAAATCTCAGTGATAGTTACTTGACCACAGCTCAGCAGGGGTGTTGTAATTGCCGCAGCAACACAGCAAATCATTCCTCTTGAAGGCTGGAGAGCCTTTCCGCCCCATATTCGACGATAGCTCTCAGGGATGATGAGGAGCACGAGATGACTCATCCTCAAAACAACATCTGAAAATACAGGGGAAGCAGTCTCACTTCCTCCCTTAGCAACAATCTGTGGCAGCCAGACCTGCAAGTGAAGGGGAGCGTGGGGGCTGTGTGGGGGCGGCAGCAGGTTTGGCCTCTGTGACTGGGTGGTGCCCATGTGGCCTTTGTCTGGAGAGGATTCTAGATGACCGACCAGCAACTTCTTCCCCAAAAAGTTCAGGTGAGTGAAAAACACTTCAAAGTAAGGGCACGAGATGAGTTCATTTTAAGATGGAAACTGTATGAAGCATATGGGCGAGTTCTGGAGGGCAAGTATACAGATCTGAACTGTAATGATGGAACTGGCTGAAGGGAGTCGGAAATAGAAATGAAAGCAACAACCACAGCAAGAGTCTGCCTGCGGGGCAAACATCCTTGCAAGGACACTAGCAGCCAAGGAGCAAGCAACGCCAGAGGGCACTCCTCAAACCCAGTACCTCCAGCAAGTCCAGTCGCCCAGTGCTGCTGAGATCAACAGTGGTAGACCCAGCGGTCAACCTGTTTTCCTCAAAATGAACGGTGAGCTGGAGCAGACCAAAGACGAACGGGACCACGCCCAAAATGAGCTGAGTGCCTGGAGTTTTACACCTGACAGGTAGACAAATCATAGTCCCCCATCAAGACTTGCCTGATAGTCTCACTACGAGATGCTATGGTGGGATAGCCAAGTACTCATTCCCACACCAAGACGCACAGTGTTTGAGAGAGAAAAAAAAAGCCACATTCTCCTACTATCCAGCTTGCAATGGTTAATGTAAAACTTACCAGATGAAATTTGTGTTTCAGCTTTTTTCCCTTCCCCTTCCTTCAGGGGACTGATGGTGTCAGACTATTCAGAAGTGGCTGCCTCTGAAAAGTTCCCCTTCTAGAACATGGAAGCACTTGAGAAATGTTTGTGTCCTTAAACAGTTTGGAGGAACGAGAACCTAGAGATCTGAAACCATGACTTGAACATGTAAAGTCCCAGTAAAATGTAAAGATGGAATACGCGACACTCTACTCTGAGCGACTTAGAGACAGACACCCTACGCCAGTTTTGGCAACAAGACTGTGGATTTTGTGATTGAACTTCTGGGTCAGAACTCAAATGAGGTAAATTCTGCCTTTAAAGGGTTTATTTGCTAAGAGAACTTAATAGTTATGAGAGAATCAAATAACAGGTGTCAGTATAAGTAGTTTATATATTTAGCCATTAAGTTTGGGGCTCTATATGGCTTGAAGGAGCCTTAAACAATTGCGGTTTTAATCGATGTTTGAATGGTTGTTAATACTGCAGGTAATCTTACTGAAGACCGTGCAAACATGAAGGTGTGATATTGAATTTTAGGGTTAAACTGTTTGAAACATTATAAACATTCGATTCAAAACTACAGTGTATAAGGGCATTGGTGATGATGAGACTCACTGCATTGTTTTTTTTTTTAGTTGTAAAATTTATAAATCCCTATTCAACAAGCACGAATGTTGAAAGAGCACAGTTGTGGGTGGTAGTGGGGGAATGTGTTCCTTCATTGTATTTGGGCCTTTTGTAAGGCACTCATGATATTAAATTAAATGTGCCTTGAAAAAAAATTAAAAATATAAATTGGTATGGGAGTCTTTTACTTTTAGATCTGTAATAGATGCCCCTGGATGACTGGGAAAAAAGATATCTAGAATATTTGCCAGGATTAAAAATCCTACATATTAGTCATGCAGACTATCTATTTATTTGTTGAATCCTGCCTGAGGATACGTTGTCATTGCTTTTAGAAAGGGAGAAGAAGTCAGAGAGGGTTTAGAGAGAGAAGAAAATCAATGGGAGAGAGAAACATCGATGGGTTGCCTTTTGTACATGCTCTAAATGGGGGCGACCCCACAACAGGCATGTGCCCTGACCGGACTTGAATCTGCAACCTTTCAGTCTGCAGGATGACGCCTAACCAACTGAGCCACACTGTCCAGGGTGTAATGCAGAATTTTTAAATTACTATGCCTCAGCCAGCTCTGTTAAACATTCCAAATTACTGCAGATTAACCCCTTGTTGGCAGAAAGACACTTGCCCAGGTCCCTTTGCTATGGACCATTTCTTTGTGGAGAGCTACATTTTGCCTCACTCACAATTGCTTCAGTTCAGTGACAAAAGTATCTTCCCCAGCACATGAGACCTAGCATACAGAAGGGTAACATCATATGAAATTGTCCAACTTAGAGAAGCCATGGTCTGGTTGATTCCATTTCAGGGAATATTTTTAATAGTGAACAGCTATTTGGAGTTAAAAGATCAGGTAACCAGGCCCAGCCAGATGGGTCCTGGCAGGAGCCCTTTGGCTAAAGGAAGCAGGCTCCAGGCAGGCTGGAGAAGTCAGCACTGAAATGTGGCTCTGCTTGTCAGTCAACAAACAGCAACTGGGCCTGCAAAAAGGAGGAGGAGGGGGATCCTATTGTGGGCCCCATCTCCCCATTCATTCAGTAAAGGTGGGCCAAGCACCTGCTGTGGCAAAGTGCTGGGAGTGGGGAGCAATGGAGAATCCAGGAGCCTCTCACTTAACAGGCTGCAAAGGAAGCTCATGTTTGGTCTCTGGCAGCATTTTACCGCCTTGTTGGGAGATTAGAAACACCTGGAGTGAGGATTTCCAACCCACCAGGCCTTCTGAATCAGAACCACCTGGGGAAGAGTTTGGAGTCTGCACATATATTTTGAATTGTGTAAAGTAGACATAACATCAAGAGTTCTGAAATTGCTGGTTCTGATCACCACCCACCACCGCCGCACTCCCTGTACCACTTCACGGGTTGTTTTGGCTAAAGCACTGACGCTCCCTAGAGCGTCCCACTCTGCTATTCTGCATGATATCACTCCTCCGGAGTCTATTTTCTTTTGTAAATAACACTTGTGTATATTTAAGGTGTACAGCATGGAAAGTGAAATGATTACTGTGGTCAAGCTAATCAACATTTCTCCTCGAAGAGTTGCTTCTGTGGTGATGAGAGCACCTGAGATTGATCTAGAGCTCGGATAAACAGCACGAGGGCTGTGGCTGATAATGCTGTATTGGACGCTGGCATCTGTGTGTTTCCCTGGGGCTTCCAGTGTTCTTATTTTCAGGTAGGGCTGGGAGTTCCACGCTTAAAGGAAGGGGTGACTGGGAGATCAGTTGTATTCTCAGATGAGATCACCTGGCTGATAAAGGCATTCAACCAACAAGCGCTTACTGGGCACATGAGAGGACTGTTTGCTCTGTGTTCTCTGGGTATAGAAGTTGACAAACTACACATGGCCCTTGCCCTCACGGGACGCCAAAATTCTGGGGAACAAATCTGTCTGTCAAACAGTTTTCTCACCATAGAACAGGGGAGCTTGAATTAGACAGCTTAGAGGCGGGCCCTGCCCAAATATACACAATTCCAGAAAAAGAAACCAATCTGCTTCTGGAGGGAGAACTTCAGCAAGTGTTTGGCTCCCCAGGGGCTAAGAGAGAGGCCCTGTGTAAGGAAGTGTGCACACAGGAGAGCGAGTACCTTTGGCAGCCACAGAGGATGGTCACCTGTGCCCAGAACTGGACCCTAGAGACCATAAGCAAAGAACTTTTCCAATTCATGGAGAAAAAAAAGCCAGGTCGAAAGACTTTAAGCAGAAAAGAAAACGGACTAAGACTCACACGACAGGGTGATCCAGGTGGAAGTTAGCCCTGGGCACGGCTGCGCGGCAGAGGCCAAGGGATGTCTTCAAGGCACTGCTCGCTGCGTTCCTTGACTCTGCTGTACCAATGCACGACTGCAGCCAGGAGCCCACACAAGATGACCAGAGCTCGGTCTCTCCTTCGAGGTGGAAGAGGCCAGGGCAGTCCCAAGGCCTAAACTCCCGATGAAGGAACCACCGCGGAGAGAGTTTCTCCCCACAGCACCTGGAGAAAAGTTGAGAGGAGGGCGCTGATTGGCCCACCTTGTCCCAAAGCTTGCCGTCAGAAGTTACGGCAACCTTCTGATTGGCCAGGCCTTGTAAGCGGAGGTCAGCCCCGTGGACGGGCTGGGAATGGGTTTCTCTCATCAAAAAGGGGAGTAGGGTGTCATTCTCTAAAGCAAGGGATGCTAGCAAACAGTGAAAACTTTAATAAGACACTAACTGCTGGTGTTGACTGCCAAGGGCAGCTAACAGGAGGTCATTAGTGCCAGGGTGCACAGCTGGGTCTGGGCTGAGAGTAGAATTCTGCAGGCTACTTCAGCTACCTGTCTGCAAGGCTAGTTGAGCTGCTGTGGATTTGGAAATGACTAAATGGTAGGGGATGCCTCCACAACTGTTAGTAAACGTATTAAATCTATGACAAAGCAATGCTGGCTTTCTCATAATCACTATGTTAGGTGACTGAGGAAAATAAAAGCTTTTCTTGAAAAGAATCCCTAGGCCTATGCTGCAGGCTTGAGAAATACTACAGCCTAGATAGTGTGATGCCAGGGTTGGTCACTTGGCCTCCGAATACTGCTGCTGTTCCTAACGTAGCTCCCTCTGCCAGCCATGACCAGAACAGCACTAAGGAAATCAAGCATTTCAATAGGACTGCTGGGTTCTCTCTCTCTCTCTCTCTCTCTCTCTCTCTCTCTCTCTCTCTCTCTCTCTCTCTCTCTCTCTCTCTCCAGACATGAGTAGGTTTTGCATTATCTTTGGGTTCCACTCTAGGGCTCCTTGTCCAATGTGATCTTCCAACAGGCTAATGGATAATTGCTCACCTATTCCTTGGAAGTGCCAC
Organism: Macrotus californicus; assembly: GCA_007922815.1. NCBI lineage: Eukaryota > Metazoa > Chordata > Mammalia > Chiroptera > Phyllostomidae > Macrotus > Macrotus californicus. The sequence goes on from VMDR010005529.1 coordinate 24,981, forward strand.
CTTGGGCTGCCAGTGCTGGGTGGCTTATGCCCAGGTGTCCAGGAGTGCCCTTACATGCACAAGTGTGAGCATTGTTCCCTAGCTGTGTGCATTTTGGGGATTTGATCCAAGGTTGAGGGAAAGTGATGGCAGCTGGGAGCTCTGGAACTAATGGAGTTTCATTAACTGCAGTTATCTCCTGACCTTAGACAGGAAGGGAGTTAGTTACCTTTCAGATAATAGACCGAGTTCTTTAAAGTGATCAGTTTTCAGCTGAGATTTGGAAGGAGCACATGAAACTTTCTACTCTGGCCATATTCCTCTCCCTTCTCTGAACATCTTATAGCATTTAACAGCTCCATCATATCACATGCTGAATGACCTCGCTTATTTACTGGGCCACATCTAGCCTTGACTTAGTTTACACACAATTCTAGTAGGTTGGCTATTTTTCCCAGTCTTCAACAGATTAGAAACAGTAAGTTATATATGCATGTGCCAACCCCCCCCCCAATCCAAAATAGCATCTGTTCAAGAAATATTTAACTCCTGTTTTGTGCTAGGCATTAGGGGTAGAGTAGTAAGCAAGACAAAGTCCCACGCTCATGGAACTTACCAGCATTAAACAAACAATTGCAAACTAGTAACAGCTGTGGTAAAGGCAATAGAAGGAAAGCAAAGTACTAGGAGAGCTTGTAGCAGGACCAGACCTAACTCACTGGGATCATGGAAAGCCTCTGGAGGAAGAGACTTAACCTGAAGCATGGAGTAACCATTGTGCAGTCAAAAAAGGAGAGGGGGTGTGAGGAACTTGGAACTCACAAACCTCCAAGAAACCGGTGCAGCCAGGGCAAGAAGTATGGTATGAGATGAGCGTGGAGCAGTAGGCAGGGGCCACATTGGCAAGGCCTCTGGGGTTATATTACTGATTTTCAACCTGAACCATGGAGAGTTCTGAGCAAGGAAGTGACAGAGTTACATCTTTACAGCATCACTCTGCTTGGCACGTGGAGAATAGATTGAAGGAAGGCAGGAGTGAATGTAGGTGGAAGAGAAAAGAGGTAATTGTTGGAGTCTAGAGGAGAGAGGTAACACCTGTACACTGGGCAGTTTTGAGCAGGAGCAGAAGGTAGAATCAATGGGCTTAAAGGTGGGTTAGGTGTGCCATGTTAAGAGAAGGCAGGGATCAAAGGTTATCCCTGATTTCTGGCATGAGAAGTTCCATGGATACTGTTGACATTTACTAGGGAAAGAAAGCCTGCAAGAATTTGGAGGGATTGTGAATTTCATTTTGAATTTTGACTGAAAGGTACGTATGAAATATCCACGTGCAGGTGCAGAGGTAGTTGGATAGATAGGTCTGACGCTCAGAAGAACGGTCTGGGCTGGAACTATAGATTTAGTACTATGTATTTGGAACGGAGATGGAAACTAAGGCCACAGGTTTGGACAAGATCACTTAGGGGGAAAGTAGGGTATTAGAAGAGGACTTAGCTCTGAGCACCAAAGAAATCCACCCTTCTAAATGGGAGTGGAGATATGAAAACTGATGAGATGCAGGGGTGTGGCCTCCAATGATCCCCAACTCCTGGTGTTCCTGTCCTTGTGTGGCCTCCTCCCTTACAGAATAGGGCTAACATGACCTATGTAGCCAATATATTGTAGACATGACAGTGCATGGCCAAGGCTGTGGGTAGAAAACCTTTTGAGACCTCAGGGAGATGTTCTGACAGTAAGAACCCCAAGGGCATTGCCGCTCAGCAGTCTGAGCAGAAGCCCAAGGTAGAGAAGGACCTGTCTCAAAGAAATCTGTGGGTATAGCTTTTGCTTAATGGAGTGAACTGCAAATAAGATTCATATGGAATACATAAAGTGTTCAAAATAATTATATTCATAGTAACACTACTAGCTTGGACTGAGATACAGCACAAGATCTAAAGAGGCTTTTGGACACCCAAAATTCTACTAGGCAGAAGCAGAATGAGAAAACAATGTAGCTGTAAATACGGGCTACATTTCATAGAAAAGGAAGGATGACTCAGAGGGTGAAGGGAGAACCCAGTCTCCACAATGGCCCCTAACATCCCCCATCTGCTATTCACATCACTGGGTAATTCCCTCCTACACTGAATAGTACTGACCTGTGTAACCAGCATATTGTAGAGTAAGTGTGTGGTATTTCAGGATAAGTCATGAAAGACATTGCAGCTTCCACTTTGCTCTTTTTTTTTATTAAAAAAAAATGTTTATTGACTTTAGAGAGGGAGAGAGAAACATCAATGTGCAAAACATTGATTGATTGCCCCCCATGAACCCCAACTGGGGATTAAACCCACAACCTAGGTACGTGCCTTGACTGGGAATTGAACACCCAACCTTTTGGTGTATGGGATGACACCCCAACCAAATGAGCCTCAATGGCCAGGGCCCCCCTTACTCTCTTGAATCACCTGCTCTGGGGGAAACCAGTTGCCATGTCATGAGGACATTAGAGCAATATTACAGACATGCCCACATGGTGTGGAGCTGAGGTTTCCTGCCATGTAAATGGACCATTCTGGGAGTAGACCCTCTAGCTTTAGTCAGGCTCGCAGATGACTGCAGTGCCAGCCAACACCATGAGATGACCCTCATAAAAGACCCTAAGCAAAAGTTACCCAGTGCAGCTGTGCCCAAATACCTGACCCATAGAAACTAGGAGGTAATGTTTGTTGCTTTAGGATGCTATGTCTTGGGGTCATTTGTTAGGCAGCAATAGAAAATTACTACAAGGAAAAGACCAGAAGAGTGTGAGTTCATGAAAAGTAAATGAACTCTGTTTCAAGGAGAGTGGACAACTACGTCAAATGTTGTGAAATGGCCAAATGGATGATAATAAAGTTCATCTATTGATCCTGAATTTCATTTAGATTTATTGATTGTGAAGAACAAAAACAAGCAAAACCCTACTATGCTTGGTATACACTTGGGTAGAGAAAACTGAGACGTATCTATCATTCTTTTGAAAGACTTCAAAAGTCTTAAAAAGATGTTCTGAAAGCCTGTGACCCTTCTCAATGGCAATGGATAAATGTATTACTGTATTTACCGGGCCTACCAGCGACATTCTCATATGGGCACACCATGGTATTACTACGCTGTAAGACTGTGAGGGGCAGACAAACCTGCCCCGTGGCACCTGGAGTATTAGATACACTGCAGGTGTTCACACAAGTTATCCCCGGACTAAGAAGCAAAAGTGTCTTATAAGACTCCCAGGATATTTTACCAAAAACAATCACTTCCACCACATTTATGTTACAATTTATATATTAAAAGATTTTTCACCATATCTTCATTTATGCTCACAACAAACCCTGTGGGGTGGGTAGGTGGGTTTAAAGACAGGGCAAACACAGTCATTCCCATTTCCCACGTGAGGGAACTAAGGAAGGCAGAAGAGCCTTCAGTGACTTGGTTACGGCCACACATGAACTTCACGGCTGCACGGCTGCACGCCTGCACGCCTGTGGTATGGAGTCGAGCACTCTTCCCAGGCGGCATCACCAGGGGCTGTTTGTCTAGCACCTCCTTCCAGACTGTCTCAGGATGACTCCGACATGACTTTCCACAGAAGCCTATAAAGTTTTATAATGCTTTAACAGTCCTTTCTGTAGCTGGAATCTCGGAACGGGTAAAGATTCTCTGTCTTCTTTCTGTTTTGGTTCTCATGCAGTGGTGTAACTTGACAGTCTTCCAAGGCAGTCCCCATGAGTGGCTAGCCAATGCCGCCACTGTTCAAAACATTCCTTACTGGAAACTGCCTTCAGGGAATCAAAATTCTTCCCAGTAAGAAAACCAGTCTGTTAGTTTATAGTCATGCTTTTTTTTTTTTTTAAATTACAAGTGGCATCATTAGCTTGATCATCTTCCTTAAATATCAGGTTTTTAACTGTTTCCTAAATTTCAATCTATCCTCAAAGACCAAAAGCTTACAAACACTGAGTATATTTGAACACATTTGTTACAGACTCTGAGGGCATACCACGAAGGCATTCCAGAAAGATCAGCAGCAACAGTATCTTTTAAACAGAATACCGTGAGGAAGAAAACCCTCACAAGGAATGTACAGTAAAAATGTTAATAAAAATAACGGCTTAAGTTTGTTGGGTGGTACTTTGTATGCTGTGTCTAATTTAATCCTCAAAAAAATCTTATGAGGTCAGATAAAGGTCTATTTGTTTAAACACCAAACATTAGCCTGTGATCACACAGGTGTAATGTGCTTGCATCACAAAGGGCAAAAACTAATTCTCAAATCTTACGCTGTGAATAGCTAATGTCTCCCCTACAGTAGTCTCCATTTCCCCCAAGGCTTGGTCTATAGGGATCTGGCCCAATTTGGTGTTTCTCACACATTTCCAAGCCTGTTAGTAGTTTGCCATCCCCGTATCAATGTGCATTTTAGTCTCTTTTAAGTAGATACAGAATGTATGGAACAGAAATAAGCACAGTTTTGGCTTCTGACAAATTCAGGTAAGGCATGTCCAATCTAACTAAGTTTAGCTCCAAGGCTCCAGAACGACTTCTGCTGCACCCATGTAACGGGGGAGGACAGAAAAAAATCCATTTTCAAATTTATCAGCTTCTTTTCTCCTCCCATCAGGATTTGCACAAGGAGGGTGAGAAACGAAGACTTAATACAAGAATCTATTCTTAAGTAGCAATTTAAAGAGTCAAAATTTGGCACCAGCTATTTGCATCTCTCCATCTACATTTTAAAACTCCTCTTTCTTAAAAGCCATCTCGGCAAGTGTGATCAGCCCCTTATTTTTATCTCCTTCTTCATAGTGACAAAATCCCAGAAGACAGCCACGTGACAACTATGACCAAGAGGAAGACCAACAGTCCATCCCAAAGAAGACACTCAGAGTCATGACTCCTAGGCCTTCTGCCATGACCATGGGCTTGAAACCATTTCACTACCTCCTGGAGGTCGAATGGCTGAGCCTCATAGCCTAGCTCCTTCCTGGCCTTCTCTAGACTAAAGTAATGTGTGATGCCAGTTTTGTAAACTTCAGTGCGGGTAAGGAAGGGTTGGAAGTTGTAGAGTTGACCCAAAATGAAATGGGCCATCTCTGTCAGGAAAGCAAAACAGTAGATGAGGGTCAAGGGCAGGCGAATGGATGGGAATGAGTAGCCCAGGCCCTCGACCAAAGGCCGGAAGAACTCAAAGTTGTTCACAGGTCTGCCATCTGAGATGAAGTAGGGCTGCCCAGAGGCAATGTAGCCCTTGTCAGCTTTCAGGGCCTCTGCGGCCAGAATGTGAGCCTGAACCAAGTTATCCACATGGACAAATTCAACCAGGCTCTTGGGATCCCCATACACAAACTTGAACAGGCCCCTCTCAATGTAGCTCACTATTCTGGGAAGGTGCCTTTGTTCTCCAGGCCCATAGATGCCAGCTGGCCGCAGGGCACAGGTTCTTAAGACACCATTGCTTTCCAGGGATGTTCCATTGGCTTCTAGCACCTTCTTCTCTGCAATAGATTTGGTCCGAGAGTAGTGATCAGGATGGAGGTGAAGAGGTAGGTAAGGCAGAGATTCATCTCCATTTCTGATAACTTGACCTCCAAAGACGACATTGAAAGTGCTAGTGTAAACCAGTCTTGGCACCCCCCTCTTCTTGCAAGCCTGGAGGATGTGATCTGTGCCCCCCACATTGACTTCTTCAATCAGGTTTCGATTCAGTTGCTCCCTCCCTGACATGCCGTAAGAGGCGATGTGGAACACACAAGTGACATCCACATCCTGGAATGCTCTCTCTATATCAGAGAGGTGGCGAATGTCCCCGTGTATAAACTTGATTCCTTCTGGAATGGTTTGAGCAGGGGTGCTGATGTCAAACAGAATCACGTGGACTCCCTTCTGGTTCAGAGCACAGCCTAGGCTGAAATAATGAAGAGTCAAACTTAGATCAAGTCACTATAAAGCTACGCCTAGGAAAAGTGTGTAAAATAATTTTCCAAGGCTTCTTCACTTACCCTCAGTCCCTCACTTTACATGTTCATTGGGGTAAGTCTTATGCAAATATTCCAAAATGAGAATCCTCACATCCACCTAAATTACAATGAGATGGTGGTATCTACATGTTATACTTTTTTTCTCTCTGTTCTAGGACCCACCATCTATTCTTTGGAATATTTATAAATGATAACATAACTGAAAGAATCACTATTATTTTCCATTGTTTTTGGTGATGTGGACACCTCTGCTCCCTAATTTCATGGCTTTGTAAAGAATTCTTGACATGGAATATATCTTAGCTCTCCGTTTCAGTATCTGAGCAGTGGGCAAAATAGTTCATTCCTGGCTTAACACGATACAAACATGTAAAAGTCTATACTGTATTAATGTCAGAGTTGTAAAGTTATACTTTTTCCCACAACTAACTGTAAAATAATTCCACGGACATATTATACACATGTACTGACCGAAAACCAAAATAGCCACCTCCTCCTGTGATGAGGACACTTTCCTTTGGAGATTTTTGGGAGTCCATACCTGGCAGTCCCAGGAAAACTAGACCTGTAACAAAGAAGTAAGCAACACTGTTACCGATCCAAATGCAAACACGACTGTCCCTAATTTGAGGTTAACAAACACAAAAAGGCAGGATGCTTGAGGAGAAAGAAGGGCGAAGACCTTCTCGGTTCTCGTCATGGCTGTGTGAAGTTAGCCAGCTTTTCCTCTGCTTTCACTTTCTGGGTTTCAGATCTCTTCCGATATAATACGAGGACAGAAATATCTGTCCTGCCTACCTGACAAGGTCAATGTGAGGGTTCAATAAGGTAAATTACCTGAAACCACAAAACACTCTCCAAATGTAAGGCATTCTTCTTAATCCTTGGGAAAAAATTAGAGCCTTTTGGAAAGAATTCATTCAAATTTGGTAGAGAGAAGCATTTTCTCCCATGCTTCAAAGACAGACCTCTAAATCCAATTTCCAACATCTTTTACTTAAAACAAAACATTTGTATCATGGTTGTTTAACACTGGTGTTTTATTAACCCTAAATTTAAAGAAATAGGGGGCAAAACTCTCCTTCCCATAGCAAACCACATTCCCCACCCCCAGGGTGCCTTGTGAGCACTGTGTGTGCTTAGAAGTGCCCAAGGCCTGTCAGGGTCCCACTTCTCCCTTACTCCTCTCCTATGCCAAAATAATAATTATTATTATAGATCACCAGTTATATTTTGTAAAAATATCTGTAATATCTTCTCAAGGTTCCAAGGCCATATTCTGTTAAGAACAAGACAGAACAAGCAAAAAGTGGGCCACTCGACTCTTTCCACTTAAGAAGAAATGGAACAGGAAGCATGCAGGTCCTCAGATGCATTGGGAATACACACACGCATGCACACACGCAAGTCAGTAGAGAGACTCAGAGGTGTGGTTAGGCAGGAGACTGCAAGCAACCAAGAATCCTACCACTTGGACAAGTTAATCCCTCTGAACCTGTTACTGCATTTAAACAGTGATAATAAACTCACAGGCTTACGAAGACTGAATCGGGTAGTGCATAAAAAGTGTCCAGGAAACTACCTGACATAATATGGGTGCTCCCTGTGTGTCATTGCTTGGATTTCCTTTACTCCAAGCTCTGCAGTTTGGGGACTCATTATTCTATTACACTCCCACATAGCATGATTAGACCTCTCAAAAGCACAAGTTCTGGGTAAGTGCGTTAAGTGGATCAGATTGCCAGGAAAGCTAATCAGATCATGCACGCAGAACTCGGTTGTTATGACAGCGGAAGACAAGATTCAGCAAGTGACTGTCTCGTGGCTTGTCGGTATGCAGAAGAGAGGAGTGAGAAATATTAGAAAAACGGGGCAAAAGGGTACGGAGGATGCTGAGGGATTCCAAAGGTTTGACTAAGCTGGGTTGACAAGAAAAGTCCAAAACATGAATATTCTGGCATCCCTTTAATCTACCTAACAGTGACTTTCTATTATTCTCTGAGTGCAGAACCCTCCCCTTTTGGATTTGGAGTGGCCATAAAACAAAATTTAGTCAATTCTCGTATATAACATAATCGAATGACTTTGTCACAGATGCTGTTTCAGAACACAGTACATAGATGTCAGGGCTTTCAACTGAGACTTCTTACCTTCACCTCCGTGACCTGGTGGCAATCTCCCTCTCCCGCCATTAGTACTCTCCCCTCCAACAACCTGGCCTCCTTCCTTTCCTTAGAGCTGCCACGCTCATTTGTGTGTGATGCTCACTTCCTGTTTCACCTCAGTGTTACTACCTGGCTGTCTCTTTCTCAATATTTAGGTCTGTTCAAGTGTCACTCAACTCAGAGGCTTTTCTGGCCACCCCTCTAAAACAGTCTCCCTTCCCATAAATGCTGTTTCTTTTCTTCATGGCACATTTCACTATCAAAAATAATTTGGGGTTTTTTTGTTTTTAGATTTTATTTATTTTTAGATAGGGGGGAAGGGAGGGAGAATGAGGAGAGAAACATCAATGTGTGGTTGCCTCTCACGCGCCCCCTACTGGGGACCTGGCCCGCAACCCAGGCACATGCCCTGACTGGGAATTGAACCAGCAACCAACCCCCTTTGGTTCGCAGGTCGGTGCTCAATCCACTGAACCACACCAGTGGGGGTTGTTTGTTTGTCTTTAATGATTGATCTCCTCCCATCAGAATGTAAGTGCCATGAGATCTCGGACCTTTGGCCTTTTCACTAGTGTGGCCCCACTAGAACCTAGAACACAGTAGGTGTTCAAATATTTGTTGAATTTATGGATTTTGAACTGTGAAATACATCCAATTTAGTAAAATTATGTTGGGCACAAATTATGGAGGGCCCCGCAGTGCCTAAGAGTCATTGCTATGTATGCAAATTAACGCTATCATTTTAATTTGTTTCCTATGAAGCTCTGAAATGAAAAAAACCTAAAGTTAAATGAGAAAGATTTCATGCTTCCTGGAGCTTACAGTGAAGGAGAGAGGCTTTGCAAATATCTAAGGTACAAGGTGAAAAGGAGAAAATAAGATTCCTGTGACAACATCGGCGTGAACAAGGTGCTAAGGGAGCACCAAGGTGAGCTGAGGGCAGAAACTGATTCTGATGGTCGGGTCAGCGAAGACTTCACCAAGAGTGAGCACTGGAGGTGGTCTGAGGCAACGGGAAGACTCAGGCAGGCTGAGAGGAGGCAGAGGGTTACTACAGGTTGAGGGACCATCATAGATGAACGGAATAGCAACATGGAAGGTTGATGCTGGGCAACTAGTGTGGCAGGTCTGTGGTGGCTGGTGTGCACACTGAAGCCAAAGCACACAGCTGGTGAGTTAGGGCGGACAGGTAGCCTGGGGTTAGCTTGCAGACAGCTTTGAGTCCCCTTTGGGGAGTCTGAATTCTATTCTGTAGACAATAGAAAGCATTTTTAGGTTTATAGAACTGGCACGCTCACTTGGTCCTTGCAAAAGGTCAAGATTTCCCTGCAGAAGGGAGAGCCTAGGCAAAACGCTGGGTAGGAAGAGATGAGGATCTGGGCGAGAGGGCCAGTGTGCTTAGCAGAAACCAGGATGAGGCTGGCCAGCGTCTGACTGCAAGGGCAGCAGGCAGTGCCAGGTGAAGTCTGAGGAAGGTGGTGTCGTGAAGTAAAAAGCGCACAGGTTTTAGAAACGGTCTGTCTGGGCAATAGAGTTTTGATTGATAGGATGGCAGATCCATTTTAAGATATTCTTAATCTCTCCACAAGCATTTTACTGCAAGGGATTCCAAAAATGGATGTGGCCTCAAAGAGTCCAATCAAGAAAATTCCAACAGAAATTTTTCTTATTCTCTAATTATTCTTTGTTTTTAAAACTGCACATTCCAGGCCAGTCACAAGAGCACAGGTCAATCATGACTCATGTTCACATTAATCATGCTGGGACGTACAAGTTCAAATTAATAATGCTGGCCTGTTCATGCTAATCCTCATTACCTTCCAACTAATTCCAGAACGAACTGAGGCAAGAACTCGTACAATTGACCTGATCAGGAAGGTCAGGAAAGGTGGCAACGACTGAGGAAAAACAAATGATTTAGCAGGACAAACAGCGATGAAAGGAAGCCTATCTATCAGGTCAGTAAAACCTTTCTAGATTGTAGGTCACCAGCTTTAGTGGGGCCACCCAGGAGCCAGTTCCCCCCCTTGCTGGCTCCCTACATCACTAGGCTCAGAAAAACTGCAGCAAACGCATTTTGCAGACAACCGTAAGAAATTCCTATAAACACTAAGCCAGAAGGGATTAAAAAAAAAAGCGTATATATAGTTGTTTTTTTCAATTAGCTGCCTGATTTTCATATGCTTTGTGGCTTCTGTTTTATTAATTTGTTTCCATCTAATTCCTTCTAGGGGCTGGGCACCCAGACTGGCATGTATAATCGCAATTGCTTTGAGGCTCTTCCAAATCGTGGCTGTGTTCACTAATTGCTTTCCTCTTGGTGGTGGGGAAGGGTCACATCTGACCTGAGCAGTCATTTCAGTGGGTATAGGCTGAAGTTAAATACATGATCAAGAGAAAGGAATCTTAATTACAAACAGGGGAAAAAAAATGAAATTTAAAACCCGCCTGACCTCTTGATAGTACGGAGATAAAGTGAGGGTAATAAAGTTGACACTTCACAGGGAAGTTATGAGAAGAAACTCATAAAAATGATGAGGAGTGCTTTAGATTTACAAAGGCCTAATTAAATGCTAAGGATCAGTAATAAGAACCTTAGATTATGCACACAGTTCCTTCATCCCGTGAGTTCAAGATGATGTTACTAACCCTCTAGCTTTATGATGCAACATACAAATCTAGGCTCCACTAGAGCAGCGGTCCCCAACCTTTCTGGCCCCAGGGACTGGTTTCATGGAAGACAATTTTTCCATGGACTAGAGTTGGGGGCGGGGAAAGACTGGAGGCAAAGCTCAGGCCGGGGATCCTGTCTCTCAGGTGGGAGACAGGAGGTGGGGAAGAGGGAGGTTGGAGACTCCTGCACTAGATATGGAAGAGAGAGGAGAATTGAAGACTGCTTTAATTTTGAAATGTACTGTATTTACTTTAAGAAAGATAAAAATATGTCCAGGTAGTTTAACCCCAAGAGAGCAAGTTTTAAATGACTGTCTGGGTACTGACCAGAGGCAAAAGACAGCTGTGTTCTTACTGAACTGAGAGCAGGAAAACACACGGAGGCCACAGGGCCTAGAAATGGTGCTACTCAAATTCCACGCATGACCTGAAAGTCATCTGTGTTTCATATAAAGCAGTCGCAGCAACAAAGATGCAGAAGTAGTTAGCGACGACAAGGAGAGTGACCCTGATACAGGTAAGAGGGATATGAGGTGTAAAACCAAGAGGCCACACACCTTTGGGAGGAAATTAACTAAAGGCACAACATCAAGTGAAAAGTCAATATACTCATAAAAAAGAGGAACTGCACACACTGTTTTAGGTAAAACTGAAAAGTGACAGGGTTGCCAATTCTTAATCACCTGAGGTACATCGAACCTTCTTGTCCGGCTACCCACTCAAACTCCTTTTACCCAAATATTTATGGCACAAAAGATTCTTGCAATTCTTCACAAAATTACGTATGACAAAAGTAATTACATCGTTTTATGATTGGCATTTCCCATTTGATTCCCAAGCGTCATACGGGCATAGGCCACTCAGGAATATCTTCAGGGACAAGGAGTATCAGGCAGATCAAAATGGAATGAGCGCTCCACAACCTTTTCAAATGCCTGTCTGCCGTACCTGCAGGGAATACGACCCTTGTACTTCCTCCCCTCTCTAGTTCAGCATGTCTGCCACTTCAAAATATGCAAACAATACATGCTGCCGTTTATTAAGCACTTACTGTGTGCCAGGCATTGTACTAAACTCTTTCCACCAATTTCTCCTGATGCTCCTAACCACCTTCTGAGACAAGTCCTAATTTGTTAATCCCAAATTTACTGACCTGAGCCCCGTGGGGGCTTTCACAGCTAACACACGCAGGAACCTCCCGGGAGCCCTTCTATTTCCTGGGGGGAGGGGGGTGGGCAGGAAGGAGATGCCCCATCCCTCCCATGAGACAGAGGTAATGGGGATGCAGAGTTTAGCTTCCTAGGTTAGAAATTCGAAAATCTGGGTCCTAGACTTGGCTCTCCCACCAATTCCCTGTGTGGCTCTGAGCAATCCGCCGAATCTCCCTGACCCTGCTTCCTCCTCTCTAAAATGAAAATAACAACAACTATAGCTACATTTACTATTTTTTACGGGCTATGAGATTTAAAGATTTACCACTGAAACCTCAGGAACAATCTTCTGAGATAGTCATTACAGGGTGTGACAAAAGTAGGTTTACAGCTGTTTATATAGAACATTTTAATTAATAAATAGTAACACAAGAATAAACTGTTTCACATACTCACAACTGTGAACCTACTTTCGCCTCACCCTGAATTAGCTTCAGCTCACAGGAGGGTAAAGGCTCAAAGGTTAAGAAAGCTGCCCATACATATATGTGAAGTAAATGAAATCGCCCCCTTAAAAAGATATCTGCACCCCCATATTCAATGCATTATGCACAACAGCCAAGGCATGGAAACAACCTAAGTGTCTCTGAGTGTCCATCAACAGATGAACGGATCAACAAAAGCACACAACAGGACATTATTCAGTCATAAAAAGAAGGAAATCCTGCCATTTGTGACGATACAGACAGACCTTGGTGGCATCATGCTGTGAAATAAGTCACACAGAGAAAGACAAAAACTGCATATCACTTATATGTGGACTCTAAAAAACGATGAACTCATAAAACAGCTCCCAGGGCCGAGAGAGGGTGGCGGAGATGAGGGATGAGATGTTGGTCCGAGGGCCCAGACTTTCGGTTACATGGACAGAGTACGGTCTTGGGATCTAGTATTCAGCATGGTGACTACAGTTAACAACACTGTATTATATACGTTAAAGTTGCCAAATGAGACCTTTCAAGTTCCTGCCACACACAAAAAGTCTACTTATGTGAGGTGATGGAGATGTTAACTAACCTTTCTGTGGTTATCATAATATACGCATGATGTATTGAATTATCACATTGCACAGTTTAAGATTACACAATGTTATATGCCAATTATATCTCGATAAAGCTGGAAGAAAAAAATCTAAAGAAGAAAAAAAAAAAACCAAAACGAACTGAAACTGGCCCCAAACAGATACGTGTCCTAAGTGGCTGAGCTGGACCCAGGGCCTGAAGCCAGGTCTGGAGGACTCCCCATCTGGGTTGGGACGATGCACTGTTGTTCCCTTGGCACCTTCATCACACACTTCATCTGTCCCACGTGGTACCTCTGGTACTATGACTCACCTATTAGATTGTATTGAAATCTACTGACCTTACACTGACATTTTAAATGGGAAACCACTACCATCTGTTGCAAGTAGTGGGTAACCTCTTCCCAAAACGCGAGACGAAAACAAAAGATGGCTAGACACAGACGTGCCTGCTGAAAGCTCTGAGCTTGGGGCGTGCTGCTTTAAAAATCAAGAAAGAAAGAACAGCAGCAACTAGCCAGCGTTTCAGGTCTCAGAGACATTCCAGAAAGCCACGCTGGGCCCGGCTCCTTGGAACCCTAAAGAACTGAAAAGGGGAGGACTTCCCGGCCACCAGGGTCAGCGTCGCTCACTACCGCGGTCCGTACCCCCTGCCACTGGGCTCATCCCACCTGGGCTGCCACCCGCCGCACAGCCAGGGTCGCCCTGGGCGCTCCCACCACCCCCACGCGCGTTGGAGCCGTGGCGCTCCAGCCAGCTCGGCCCGAGTCCCCAAGCAGGGGCGGCCCTCTCGACCCCGGTCCACTCACGGCGACGGCAAACGACGCCGCAACAGCCAACTGTGCGAGACCGGGGAGGGTAGAACTCAAGTGCCGGGTGCCAGCCCAGCTCGGCGCCTCCTGAGCCTGCTGACCGGCCTCCTGGAGCCACTTCCTGTTCTCTCTAGGAAGCCTGGAGGTCTTAGCATCTCTATGATGTACAGGTTTTTTTGTTGTTGTTGTTTGTTTGTTTGTTGTTGTTTTTGGTCCACTCTCACCTGTGCTGGGGCAGCCGGTTCACTCCATGAGTCTCTCCCACGTGCCCAACCTCTGTATTTCAGCTTCTTACAGAGTTCTTACAGAGTCAGGTCTACTGCTATTCCCACCTGCAATTTCTGCTTTCGGACTTCCACCTGCATCTCTGGGTGCCTCCACCCGTCCCCAGTCCCCTACCCTGCTCCGCCTAGCTCAGTACAGTGCCTGATAAATAGGAGGGGCTCCGCTCAGTCAGTATTGCTTGGATGGATGGGTGGTTGATAGCTGAGGCTCCATAAGACTCCTAAATATTTTAAAGTCTCCCTCTATCTTTTTAAGTTTCGATTTATCTCTGAGTTTCCACATTTATGTGTCCATGTATTTTCCCGCGATTCTGATTTTCACTATTTTTTTCCAGTTCCACTTCTTCAGGTCACTGAGCAGGCAGTAAGGCCAGGACTAACTGTTGTCGCCGAAGGAACCGAAGACTTAAAAAAGCCATAAAGGAAGGTTGGCATCCTCACTCAAAGGTCTTCCTTAGAGGCCTGTCTTTTGTCTCCTTATCAGGAGCCTAGTTCTATGGAACCAGGCTCTGCGTGATAATTTGCTTGCAACGGGTGGAGATTTTGACTTCATACGCTGTTCTTGCCGCATTCAGACTCAAAGAGGCTCATATGAAGTATGTTATTTACTGCTATTTCCATCAAGAACACAAAGTCACAAGGACAACGGCAATATAAAAATTAATAAAGGTCAGGTGGAGAAAGCTAAGTCTCCAGCATTGGCCTCTCTGATCATGTCCATCTGTCTTGTCCCCAACTGTGATCCAGACACAAATCTTAGGAGACTGAGATATGGTTGTACCAAATAGTGTTAAGGAGCAACTTAGCTCTGGCTTCCCAGAATGCACAAAAATTAGAAGAGGGAAAGAGGAAGGCTTTCCTCTTCTAATGTGTGAGGGGGTTGGGAAAGCAGCTACATGCCCTTGAGACCAATAGTCTAAGAGGAAAAGACTCTTCTGAGGATGCAGTTCAGAGACAGATGTTCTGTTGGGGATTTCAGCCTCTCTGAGGAATGCCCAGATCTACATAGAACATGTTGATGGCGCATGAGAATAAGTGTGGCAAATTTAAATGTTAATATTTTTGTGCCACCAAGGACTCTTTTAAAATCCTAAGCACTATGTTTTAAAGGAAAATTACAAACTTTATAATTACTTGCACGTTTCTGATTTTTAATTATTCTTAATTACTTCCTTAGTTTCTGCGGCAAATTAGTGAAATTTAGTAAAGTTGATTCTGTAAAGGTCTGAACAAGAAATCAAAGATAGAAATAACCTGAGAAAGAAACTAACCTCAGTGTGAGTTTCTATGTCAATGCTTATTTAGTTTCTTTCTCCCATTAACATGTCCAAACAGGGACCACAATGCATAAAAATCAATTCACAGTCCTAATTCCTCACAGACATACACTTTATACTTTACAGAATACTTTCATGCCTTTTGGCTCATTGGATTCTCACAGAAATTCAACATGTGGCCTCCAAGTTTTCTGCAGAAAGGGAAGCAAGAGGTTGGCTTTCCTCGACATCCCCATTTAAAGCCGGTCTCCTGCAACCCCTGAAATTCTCCAGTCCCTTCACAACACTTAGCCCACCTGAAATTATCTTATATATACTTCTAGAGCGGAAGCTCTATGAGGGGAGAGATCTGCTTGCCTGATGGCCCATCTCCACCTCTATTGCAGTGTCTGACATAGAATTAAAAAGAACTATTGAATGAATGAGCAAGTGATCAAATGTCACATCTCTGGCTATCTCTGTTCAAAACCAGATCTGCAGGTGAGACCTTCTTTTGGCCCAGGTTAGGTCAGAAATCACCCCTATTGTAGTCAGCTGTGGCAAGGGGGTACAAAAACAGCTATTACTGGTCCACCGCTGTAAACTGAGGCTGTTTCTAGAGAAGGGAAGTCATTGTGAGCCTTGACAACACGATAAAACTTTGCTTCTCACAAGTGTGCAGCACCAACATCAACATCACCTGGGAGCTTATTAGAAACGCAGATTTAAGGGTCCTACTCCAAACCTAACAAGAATCTGAAAAATTCTAGCAAAATATGAAATTCTCCAGTTAATGCCTATGTACAGTAAAGGCTGAGACATACTGTCCTAAAAGGTGTTTACCACTACAACTCCTGAGGTGGGTAAGAGATTCCTTGTAGTAGTCCCATGCTACATACACCTGGACCACATGAAGTAAGTGATTAGCCCAAGGTCACAGAACCAGTAAGTGACAGAGCTGGGACGAAAAGCCAAGGCTTCTGACTCCAAATGCCTCTATACTTCATGGTCCTTCCACGGTGCTGCCCTATCTTCTGGATAAATCTGTTTTCTTCCACTAGTAAAAAAAAAATTAAAAGGAAGAAATAAATAGAAAAAATAGTTACATTTCATTGGTGGTTGATGGTTTTAAGAATTGATTTGTTTTAGAAAGGAAAACTAGCATTTATCACTTACAGTGCATTTGATGAAATGTTTTCCCCATAATAAAGAACTCTTCAAGTAACCAAATAAATGTTTGTATTTCATTTACTTAGCAAGTAAGCATCTTAACATTCTTTTATAATCATTTGTAGCACTGATTCAAAAGTATCAGGCATTGTATTTGGGTCAATGGTTTTTCTTTTTCCTTTTAAGAATTTGAGATATCTCATTATTATGATCCATGCCTTTCTCAGTACTGATTAAACTAAGTATTTAAATAGTGCTGATTAAAACTAAATGCTATTTTGAGTGTCTTGGCTAAAGGCTTTCTGTTTAGGGCTCAAGCATTAGAGATTTCTTAGAAGGACACAAAGAACCTGCTGAGATAGTAAAACTCCCCTCTGTCACTTTTGTTCTTTATTATTTTCAGAGATTGAAAAGTGTGGATACCAATTATGTTAGTCTGGTCTCTGGGTTAAAAGTCATAGAAACCCATCCCAATATAGGTAAATCCAAGGTAGGAATAATTGGCTCCTGTAACTGGGAGCCTATTCTGAGTTACATCACCACCTCCTAGGAGGAGGACCCCCCTCCTCAAAAGGTGGCTCTGGCTTCAAGGCCTCAACATCAACAGGGCTCTGTTTCTCCACCTCTTTAGCTCCTCTTGCTAGTGGTTGGCTGGTAATCTTCCTGTGGCAACAAGATGGGATTCGTCGGCCGTCAAAGCCACCAACTTCCTAATACCTTAGATGCTTCTTAGATCCTTAAGTAAGACTATTTCCTGCCCCACCCCATCCCTTTTTTCTATAATAACTGTTTTATTAGCCCCCCGCCCTTGGCCTCTTTCTTCCAGTGGAAGTCCCTTGGAGGACTCTGGATAATAATGGGTTATCTGATCATCTTTTAACCAATCACTGTAGCTGGGAGATGATATATTCTGATTGACTGAGACTGGATTAATATTTACCTGAGATGACGTATGAGTTTCCTATGGCTGCTGTAACAAATTGCCACAAAGTTGGTGGCTTTAAAATCACACATATTTATTCTCTAACAGTTCTAGAGGCTACAAATCTAAAATCAATTTTATTGGGCTAAAATCAAGGTATTGGTGGGCTGGTTCCTTCTGGAGGCTCTAGAAGAGAATTTGTTTCCTTGTGTTTTGCAGTTGATGAGCCATATACTTTGCATTCCTTGTCTGATGGCCCATTTCTCCATCTGCAAAGTCAATAATATGGCAGCTTTAAATCTCTCTTTGCTTCCATTGTTGTCATATGGCCTTCTCTGTCTTCTACAATTCCATCTTCCTTTGCCTCCCTGTTATAAGGATACTTGTAGTAACATTTAGGGCTCACTCAGATAATCCAGGATAATCTGCTTATCTCAAGATCCCTAACTTAATCATACCTGCAAAGTCCCTTTTGACATAGAAGGTAACATTCAGAGGTTACAGAGATTAGAACATGAATGTCTTGAGGGGTCAATAGTCAGCCTACCACAGATGGGATCCAGTTTCACCCAACCAATGGGAAAAGAAAGATCATTATAGAACATGACAGGTATGGTTTCCCCCCAAAAAGGAATTCTTGGTACATAACCAAAGAACATACCAACCAACCAACAAAACCAACGTTTGCTTTGTGGAAGACTGCTAGTTGTTACCAAGAGTATGTCTTTCCCTTTTTCTATAATAACAGTGTTTTTTTAGCACATGACCATCCAGAATAAAAACTACATTTAAACTCTGAAGCTAGAAGTGCCCATGTGGCTAAGTTTTTGTCAATACAGTGTGAGTAGAAATGGTGTGTCCAAATTTTGCAACAGAAAATTGATGCAAACACTCAGCTGGTCAGTGAATCAGCTTCAACACTGTAGATGAGAATAGTACCCTAGGGGATGCTGGAGCAGCAAGACAGAAGGAACCTGGATCCCTGAGTGTCCTTGTGTAGTAGAGCTGTCTTACCCATCCAGATTACCTGTACTGTAACTGATGTCACCAAACATTTTCCTTAAAATGTTTGTTAAGAGAATTATAAATTCACATGTACCACTTTGCAAAAGTATGGTATAATATCACAATCAAGACATTGAAGTTGATACAATCCACAGATCATATTCAGATTTCCTCAGTTTTACATGTACTCACTTAAGTGTGTGCATGTGTATGTTTGTGTATTTAGTTCTTTACAGTTTTTAATCACGTGTAAATTTTTGTATCAAACCACTATAATTTGAGGGTTTGCTTTTTTTAACAACAGCTTCGTCTTTATACCAATACAAGACAGTTGAAAACAACATATGCCAAGAAAGAATGATGTATTCAAAGGCAGAAGATACTGAATATATCTGTAATATATTCAGATATATTATCTGAAATAAAATTTCACTGGGCTATAGTCAAGGGGTTGGCAGGTCTGATTCCCTCTGGAGGCTCTCGAGGAGAATTCGTTTTCTTGTGCAGCTTATGAGCCATATTCTTTGCATTTCTTGTCTAGTCATAAAGAATATCTTTATTAAATGATAGTCAGCATGTACTGGACTCCAGCTGTGTACCAAAAGTCATGTCAAGTTTGAGGCAATGCAATGGGAGGTCAGACAGTCCTAGGAATGACAACCGCAGTGGTTATGTTTATCATCCACCAGGAGTTGTTCTGTTGCCTCCCCCCTATTGCTCACTCCCACAAAGACTAGGTCCCCCTGGAGACATCTGCCCCAGACCTGCTTTTTCTGAACCCCCTTCAGGAAATGAAGAGCAGAGCAAACCCCATCAATACTTCTTTCTTGTGTAGGGTGCCTCCTCTGAGAAGGGGGTGATGAAACTCAGAATAGGCTTTGCAAGGAATTCTGTTGATTGAATTGTAAGAGATAGCCACTACATTCTATTTTGAATTTCCCCAGAAGCAGACCTTGAGGCAAGATGTCAAGCACAAGTAGTTTATTTGGGAACTGACCTCAGGAAATATCAGTAGGGGAGTGAAGAAGTGAGACAGGGAAGGGAAAAGAATCCAGCTCTTAAGAGGATAACTGGAGCTTACTACTTCTGGGCAAATGCTGCAATCTGGTGTAAACAACTTTCTCAGAGTTGTCTCATCTCGGGAGGGCAAGGCAGCTCATATTTACTCACTAACACACTTTGATTATTTGTTGAGGGTATGTTTCGGTACTGGTTTATGGGTGTATTTATTCCCTGTCACTTCTGGTCTTCCCATGACAGAGCAATGCAAGACAATACAGATGCTGGCACTTGGAAGCTGGGCAGGCAGGCACTGATGTGACAGGTGGAAGGGGATGGCAGTGGGGCACCAGCATATGATACACACTAAAATCCTATAATACTTTCCTGTTAAAGGCCCTTCATATTGAGGTTGCTGTGTAGTATCTCTCCTATGCCAGTCATTTCCTTGGGCACAATTCTTGAAGTGTTTATTGAGAAACTGGCCTGTGACATGAGTCCTCTGGGATGTGTAGAAGTTTGCCCAAAGAGAAAGGAAGAAACAGACATTTTGGTGGGAGAAATAATAGGGAAGAGCATAGAGTCAGGATTGAGAGCCAAGTGTCTGAGAGGTGAAGAGGTGCTGGCTATGTCCATGCTGGGAGGGAAAAGGAGATACCATTCTGTGTACTGCTCAGATTAATTAATTTGAAGAACACCTGGTCCATGTGTTGGGATTGTCCAGTAGAACACAGCAAGATGGAAGAAGTCTAACCCCGGCTGGTGTGTCTCTGTTGGTTGGAGCATCACCCCGTAACTGAAAGGTTGTGGGTTTGATTCCAGGATTGAGCACATACCTAAGTTGTGGGTTTGTTCCCTGGTCCAGGCTTATAGGATCCCTGGTCCAGGCTTATAGGATCCCTGGTCCAGACATGTACAGGATGCAACCAAATGATGCTTTTCTCTTGCATCAATGTTTCTTTCTCTTTCTTTCCCTCTCTCTAAAAGCAATGAAAAAAGGAATGTCCTTGGGTGAAAATAAAAAGATAGAAGACTGCAGGAGGAAAAGGCATGATCTAGATCTGATGTTCCACTTTTTTTCTGACATGCCCTCTTTCTCAGAATAACTCACTAGACTGCTTCTGGAAGCTTCTTTAGAGTTCTGCTGTTGTAAGGATGAATTGCAGCATCTGAAAGTACTGTCCTTATACACTTTGAGGAATCTCTTTCTGCCCCTGTTGATAATTTCTCTAGGGAGTCACATTGCTAGGGGTAGTGGTTTTCAAATAGGATGTGCTATAATTAGCTAGGAGATGTCTTAACTAATGTCAGACATTAGTTAATTGGTCTATATAGTGGTATATAGTTAACTTGAACTAATGGATGACTACCTCTCTAATCTTTAGACTTAAGGAGATTAGAAGCATGGGCTCTGGAGTTAGAGCAATAAAGATTTGAGCCCTAGCTTTGCATGGAGGATTCCTGAAACGATGAAATAAGGTGATGCCTGTGTTTCCCCAGAAAACCCCTTGGCAGTGTTAGCTGCCCTTGTTAGAGACCAAGTTCAAGATCACATGTGCAAAATTTGTATAAGAATGTTCACGACAGTGTTATTCATAATAGCTCCAAAGAAAAACAGCCCAAACGTCCATCAATGAATGAACAGATAAAGAAAATGTGATATATCCATACAAGTTGGCTATTAATCAGCCATAAAATCCAGTGAGGTACTAATACATGTTACAACAATGGTAGAGCTTAGAAAACAATATGCTCATATATATTTTTTATTGTTGTTCAATTACAATTGTCCACACTTCCCCCTCATTACTCTCCCTTGCCCTACCTATCCCCCACCTCCCACATTCAACCCTCTCCCTGCCATTGTCTTTGTCCTTGGGTCCTTTATACATGTTCCTTGTCTTGACCCTTCCCTCATATTTTTATTAGCCAATTTCAGAAGCCAGTTACCAGAAACCACATATTACCTGATTTCATTTCTATGAAATGTCCTGAGCAGGCAAATCCATAGAACAGAAAACAGATTGGCAGTTGCCAGTGGCTCGGGGCTTTGGGGTGAAATAGGAAGTGACTACTAATGGGGTGATGAAATGTGGTGATGGTTGCACAACTCATGAATACTAAAAATTATTGTTTTGTATACTTTAAGTCGATTAATTGTATCATATGTTAATTATATCTCAATAAAATTGTTATGAGAAAAGATTACACCAATGATCGTGTCATTGTAATTTCAATGTTGTTTGAATGGGAGGTGACAGGATGGCCTAGCAACCCTGGACGTGCCCACAGAAGTGTGTCATAGGTGGCAAAACGAATAGGGGTAAAAGTTTAGGAGCTGTTGCCTTAAAAAAAACCAAGCATAATTCTCTTGCTCCCCCATCTCAGTATGATAGGTTTCCCCCCTGGGAATCCTCTCACCTTTCTCTTTCTCAGGGAAAGGAGAAAAAAGTACAAACCAGGAGAGAAAGTGAATAAAAAGTGGTTTTCAATGAACTACATTGAGAATTAAGAGTCAACTTGTAATAATTTTCAGAATCAAATTACTTCATTTAGTCTCTCTAATTTTATGCCAAGATTATTTTAGTCATTCTAATTATGCATGCATCAATATTTAATGGGTGTTTACCTAACCCTCAGCATACCCAAATGTTTCCCTCCCTCAGTGATCATGGCAGTGCAAAATAATATGAATAGGTGGTACACAGTCCAGGGATGAAGCCGCTTTAATTTCTCCATCTTGTTTGTGAAGAACATTCAGGTGGTGTTTCTTGAAAAGCATGTGTATACCATTCAAATGCATCTATGAAACTAAAGGAAGTACTGTGAATGTTATGAGTTCATAAGGTGGTATTAAATGCAATTCTTGCACAGATGCTTCATTAGGGATTCAGTTATGTAAAACAAATTAAAACTTACTGTTTGTTTAGACTTTCCTTTTTGCAAAGAACTTTTCTTCTCTAGTTGTATATTTAAATTTTTTTGTTACTGACAGGATCCTATAGAATCCCTTCTCCTGACTTCTGGCCAAGATGGAGGCATAGGTAGATATACTTTGCTTCCTCGCACAACCAAAAGAAGGACAACATATTTAAAAACAAAAACCAGAACTGCCAGAAAGTTGAACTGTGTGGAAGTGCACAACTGATGAATTCTAAAAATTATTGATTTGTGTACTTTAAGTGGATTAATTGTATCATATGTTAATTATATCTCAATAAAATTGTTATAAAAAAGATTATACCAACAAATCATGTCTTAAAGAAGACACATTCATCTAGACTGGTAGGAGGGGCAGAACTGGGTAGCCAGGGAAGAAAGGATGCATGGCAAGGTGGCAGACTGGACAGGTGAGGCAGCAGCTGGCAGACCAGGCAGTCCCACATTTGTGTGCAGATAAGCCAGGAGGAACAACTGGGGAGAGAGAAAGACTGAACAACCCAGGGTTCCAGCGTGGGAAACTAAAGCCTCAAAACCTCTGGCTGAAAAAATCTGTGGGGGTTGTGGCAGCAGAAGAAATTCCCAGCCTCACAAGAAAGTTCATTGGAGAGAACCACAGGGTCCTGGAATATACACAAACCCACCCACCCACCCAAGAATCAGGGCCAGAAGAGCCCAATTTGTCTTGTGGGTGTCAGAGGAAGTGATTGGAAGCCAGCTGAAAGCCAAGCAAGTGGCATTGTTCTTTCTCTGACCCCTCCCCCACATAAAGCACCACTACGAAGTAAAGTGGGTTGCTCTACCCTGGGGAATACCTAAGGCTCCGCCTCTTACAATATAACAGGTGCACCAAGACAAAGGACTATGGCCAAATGAAGGAACAGATCAAAACTCCAGAAAAAGAACTAAGTGATGAGGAGATAGCCAATCTATCAGATGCAGAGTTCAAAACACTGGTAATCAGCATGCTCACAGAAATTATTGAAATGGACACCAAATAAAGGAAGAAGTGAAGACTATGTAAAGTGAAATAAAGAGAAATATACAGGGAACCAACTGTGAAGGGGAGGAAACTGGGACTCAAGTCAATGATTTGGACCAGAAGGAAGAAATAAACATTCAACCAGAATACAATGAAGAAACAAGAATTCAAAAAAATGAGGAGAGGCTTAGGAACCTCTGGGACAACTTTAAACGTTCCAACATCCAAGTCATAGGGGTGCCAGAAGGAGCAAGAAATTGAAAACTTATTTGAAAACATAATGAAGGAGAACTTCCCCATTCTGGTAAAGGAAATAGACTTGCAAGTCCAGAAAGCTCAGAGAGTCCCAAAGAAATTGGATCCGAGGACACCAAGACACATCATAAGTAAATTACCCAGGATTAAAGATAGGAGAGAATCTTAAAAGCAGCAAGAGAAAAGGAGACAGTTATCTACAAAGGAGTTTCCATAAGACTATCAGCTGATTTCTCAAAAGAAATCTTGCAGGCAAGAAGGGGCTGGCAAGAAGTATTCCAAGTCATGAAAGGCAAGGACCTACATCCAAGATGACTCTATGCAGCAACGTGGATATCCATATAATTTAGAATGGAAGGGCAGATAAAGTGCTTCCCAGATAAAGCCAAGTTAAAAGAGTTCATCATCACTAAGCCCTTATTATGTGAAATGTTAAAAGGACTTATCTAAGAAAAAGAAGAAGATCAAAAATATGAACAGTAAAATGACAACAAACTCATAACTATCAACAACTGAACCTAAAAAAAAACAACACAAACAAAAACAAACTAAGCAAACAACTAAACAGGATCAGAATCACAGAAATGGAGATCACATGGAGGGTTATCAGCAGGGAAGGGGAGCATGGAGGAAAAATGGGAGAATGGAGGAAAAGATACAAGGAATAAGAAGCATAAATGGTAGGTACAAAATAGACGGGGGGTGGGGGGGTGGGGGGGCGGTTAAGAATAGTATAGGAAATGGAGAAGCCAAAGAACTCATATATATGACCCATGGACATGAAGTAAGCGGGGGAGAGCAGGAATGCTGGTGGGAGGGAGGGTGCAGGGTGGAGGGGGATAAAGGGGAGGAAAAAAATGGGACAATTATAATAGCATAATCATAAAATATACTTAAAAAAAGAGTCCCTTCTGCTTTAACAAGCACTCGACTATTTATGCTCTGCTCTACCTCCTCCTTCTCTTTCTTTTCTTCCTCTGCCTTTTCCTTTTTCCTTATATTTCATCCTTTCTCTCAATTTTCTTTCTTTTGCTCCTTCATTATTTTCTTTCCAGCACCAAACTGGGTCCAAAATTCCATCTTCAGCCTTCTTTTCTTCCACTGTCTGCATCCTACATACAACAGAACTTTTCAGTGCTCTTGGTTTCAACTCTGAGCCCTGCGCTGATGACTCCCAAATGTATATGAGTTTTTCCACTGGGATTTATATAAGGGGATAGTCCATTTATCTTAGCCTAATGTCCAGAAGTGGATTTCTTTTCTCTAACAACACCTGGTATTGGCCACACCATTTTTGATGCCTACCTCCTTTTTCTTCATTCTCACGTTAGTTTAATTTGCCTGCCAAAATCTCTTGGATTCATTCTCTCTCTGTCTATTCCTCTGCTTTCACTCTGTTTTCCCGATGGCCTTCTAACTAGAGTAACACCCCAGAGGATCAACAAGTTAATCTTGGCAGTCTGCAAGATTTGGTCATCTCTTAGGCAATCCATCCTGAAGCCAGATACCTCTCATTTTTTTCTTCCACTTCCAAGGTCCAAAGAACCTTCACACCTGCACCTTTCCTCTAAGTGCTGTGGAATGAGATGAAGCTGAGAGAGAGCCTAGGAAGGAGAACATGAAATGGGGCAATACAGAGGAGGCTGCGGGGGTCCAAACACACAATGTATACCACAGGGTCCTGGAAATGTGGAAGAAGAGAGACAGACTATACCGGGGGAAAGATTTCCTTTCTATCAGTGTGGTGGCCCTGTGGAATGACTGATTCTTTCACTCAGAGGCATCTTGTTTTACTACGTGCACTCAGAGTTGGGTGAATTGAAATGTTAATTTCAGTATAACTATGGTATTGTTAATGCAATAATTTTTTTTGCTAAAATTCTTTACTATTATCATGTGTCTTAAATATATTTTCAAAGAACTTCATAATTGAAGATATACCTCATTCAACTTATGGAAAATATTGATAATATAATCGATCAAGCCAGTCCACATCGTCAAATCAACCAGCCAGATCACAGGATTTGAATTTGTTTTGAGTTATACACTTCAAGTTATACTTAATGATCAGCTGTTAGAAAAATAAGACTTCATTTTTTTTTTTAGTGAAACAACACATTGTCTGCTAATTGTCTGCATTTTTTAAAATATATTTTATTGATTATACTATTACAGTTGTCCCATCTCCTCCCCGCCCCCCTGCCCTGCACACCCCTTCCCCCCACACTCCCCCTCTTTAGTTCATGTCCATGAGTCATATATATGAGTTCTTTGGCTTCTACATTTCCTATACTATTCTTAACCTCCTCCTGTCTATCTTCTACCTACCATTTATGCTTCTTATTCCCTGTACCTTTTCCCCCTCT
>VMDR010005530.1:0-51090 GCA_007922815.1 Macrotus californicus
GTTGAATTTCTCAAAAACAGGATATCCTTTAAAAATGAATGTATATCACACTTACAACATTCTAAACTGATAGTGCCATAATTTCATCGCATAAGGACGTGAGGCTAGTTGGCTACAGCTTATTCTTGGCACTCAGGGGAGCTCCATCTAGTTGGTACTTTCCTTACTAAGTTCTATGTATCTGTTGGACCAACTTACCTTTGTAGAACTTTACAAAAACTTAATGTCAAACTCATTCACCTGTAATTTCTGGAAACTGCCCTCTAAAAAAAATTGGAGCATTTGTCCATCTCTAGGTTTCCAACATCTCATTGATTTCTATAAGTGAAGACATTTTTAAAACTGATCTTTTAGTCAAAATGTGGACCCTTTCAGAAGCCTGAGATAGTTCTTCTGAGCCTGGAACCTTGACCCTGGATAAATAGGGCATGTTTTCGAACTGCAGCGATGACTTCTTCCCCTATTTTGATCTCAAAGTCTTACTGTGTTTGTTCTACATTTTCCAGTTTGAAGACACTCTCTTTCTAAGGCAGAAACAAAATAGGAAAGAAGTATTTCTGTAGTCTCCTGTCTGTTAATTTTATGCCATCTGTTAAGAAGTGGGCCCATCTCTTTTATGTTTTTAAAAAAGCTTTTTCTTGTCCTTGGCAATTTGCAAAAGTGCTTCTGCCCTTTGCCTTTTATTTCAACCTGTGCCATATTTTTCCTACCCTTTCTCCTTTTATCTTACTTACTTGGACTGTTTTTCTTGCATATTATGCAGTTCTTCTTCGAATACTAATCTCCCCAGAAAGCTTCTTGTCAAGCCTGGCTGTTGGCACAATTCCATCGCTAGCAAATCTTGTGTGCCTGGCTGACTTGCTTGATCTCTGAAGACTCAGTTCCCTCATCTGTAAAGGCGGGGGATGAGAACGTGTGGCTTACAAAGTAGTTGTGAAGGTCAAATGGAAGGCTAACTGCAGAAGCTTTTGGTCAGCTTGAAAGCATGGTCACACCTGTGGGTCTTACAGTCCAGGGAACCAAGTAGCACTTTGTGGAAGCATATGTGCGTGAACTATTGATACTGGAAGGGACTGGGGAGTTCACCTGGTTCGGCCCTCTCAGTTTACAGGTGAGGAAACATCAGGAGGGGTGCAGAAACTTGCCAACACTCCCAGCCAGCAGCCGTGTGGTAGAGAGCTTAGCACAGTATGGCTGCTGGCCCATGATCTTGGCCGATGCTGTGCAAGTCTGATGTTCTGGCTCTGCTGTAAAATAGTTATGACTTCCTCAGGGCTGAGTGTGAGATTACCTTACTTTGTGCACCAGTCTCCATTGCAGATGTGCCCATTCTTGTGCCTCCTCCCATTATCTGACAATTTGTCTCAACACAGTGTCACAGGCAACGATGGTCAACCTTCCAGAGACAGCCTGCCTGCTATAGGTCTTTCTTTTATATTCTAATGAGGCTCACATGTTGTTCTATTGTCAGAGTGGGGTTTTTTGTTTGTCTGTTTTATTTTGCTTTGTTGTAAGTCTCCCATTCTTCAGCTCTCTGCCATTTAGTGGCAAACTACTTGAAGAGACATCAGTGAAATTGACAAATAAAACAAAAGCAGTGGAAGTTGTGGAAAAGCTGGCATAACTTGTTTGATTTAAAGACAATACATAATCAAGTCAAATTAGCAAATATTTCTTTAATATCTACTTAGACTTCAAGTCTGACAGACTCTGCAAGGGATACACAGGGAATACAATAGAACCCAAGCTCAAGGAGTTTAAAACACTCTACAGGATATCTTATATGTCCGTAATAGAAATAAGTCTGCTTTTCCCGTGACTCCTACTAATAGCTGCTACTTTTGGAATGTCTACAGATTGTCACGTTGATGATGTTTCATCTTATTTAGCATGACAAAGAAGTACTGCTATTCCTGTTGTGTGAATAAGGAGACTAAGATGCTGAGAGTTTGAGTTCCTTGCCCCAGGGCACAGAGACCAAGGGACACAATCAAAATTTCAGCTTACATTGGCCTGACTTCAGCTTGTACTTTTTATGAAAGTTTGAAATGTACTTCCTGTTGGAAATTACATGTCTGATTACACATAGTATTATGCAGTCTGAGATGACATGCTTGTTTTCTCCCAAATTTGATCCATCCAAATAGTTAGGCATGGGAGCAAGGAACAATTAATTTTAGAAATCAGTTGGTAGACTGAATTCTGCCAAGAACCATTTGTAGCCTGGGAGTTTTCTGTCCCTGCTCTGGACTGGAAAGCAGTATAGAGCTCCACCGTGTCCAGAGAATCAATAATAAAAGAAGACGTTAGTGTGTATGGGCGCCCTGGGTTTAGTCTGAGAGGCTTGTTTATTTACTTGTAGATAGTAGCATACCACAGATGTTCTTTTATGGTCAGAGGAATTAGCAGATTTTTCTTCTTTGAAGAATCAGTATCCGTTTGCTGTTTATAAAGATAAAATTATTTACGGCATTGCTAAATGTAAGCAGCTGTTATGTAGGATCCCCTCAAGGATCACTGAGAGTTGAATGCAATCTATGTTAATTCGGACAGCTCTGTTCAAACAAGTCGGAGGCTTCCAGCCAACTCGGATGGACTGTGCAGGTGGTGACGAAACAAGATTGGTCATCCATAAGCTTCATTCTTTTTATGTTCTTTCACAGACAGACTATGTGGGTTTGACCTTTGGGTCTTTTAACTGTCTGGAATATAACAGTAATAGGCACGTTGGTAGTACCTACTTATCTCCTATTTTGGTGTACTAAGGATTTAAGAGTTAAGCTCCCTTACTTATCTAAATGAATGGCTTGGCATAAGCACGAACTATGACTAAAGAAATGAGCAAAGTGAAGGACATTCTACCACTAGAAGGCATTTCTGGAGTGAACTAATTTATCTCTTGATTTTCCATCATCAAATCCACACCGGGATTCCGTTTAATGTGAAGCAGGTAGAATGAATTGCCTTTACCGTTCAGGCACTGAAGAACTTTACTTAGTTAGGATTTGGTTTGGAACAACAGGGTAAAGAGATGTTATCAATGATTACTCCTGACACTTTAAAATAGTTTTTAAGGTCTTAAGATGCCCCCAATCCTAAATTTAAAGGAATAAAAAGAATTATGGTGTGCAAGTAAATCAGAAGGGATTATGTTCTTCCTGTAACTTGTAACATATGGTGTTTTAACAAAACTTTTTACTCATTCTTGCCTCCTGAGTTAACTTTTGATCTTTTTTACTGGAACAAATTGTGCAGGTAAGATTTGTTTAATTTTTTTTCTATGTGTCCATGGTATGTCAGAGGAGAGGTAATCTTGGGAAATTTACCCTATGGTAAAACACTGTGGAAAACAAGGAGGAAGAGTAGGGACCACTAATAACTATACATTCCTGTGCAACTTCTCCTGTGGGGGAATTTTGTGCTGAGATATATATTTATGAGAATAAACAATCATTGGTTCTTTGGTTCTAGGTCCCTGTGACTTTAACTGAAGACACATCAAGCGTCTGCTATGTGCAGGCACTGGTTGTGTGCTCAGGAAACACCAGACAGACAAGCCACAGATGCTGCACACAATGCTCCTCGGGTCTAATGGAGGAGAGACCGGGGTGTAACCCCGAATAGCAGGTGGATTTAAGAGTTTGATAGAAGTAGGACATGTGGTATACATGGAGAAAATAGAGGAAGAAAAGAGATTAGACCTGATGTGGGTGGTCAGGAAGAGTTTGAGAAGACTTTGCCCTTGGTTGGAGCTCTGGGCAGATTTGGGAAGAGGGTCTTTGATGTTGAGCACTGACAAAGCAACTGGGCGCCAGAAGGGTCTGTTTGGGAAGTGATGAGAAGACTCACAGACAGTAGGGTGCAGTGGGAGACAAAGAAGGAAAGGTGTCTTGGGGTCAGATTATGGGGGAAGATTGATGCTCTTCTCTGACTACTAATTCTCTTTGGAACAAAATGGCAGATGAAACTGCAGAAACTTCTTTTACTGCACTTGCTCTTTAGAATAAGCAATAGTCTTATCAAAATATTCCTTTGAACAAAGTCCATTAAAGTGCCCAAGTACTGCACATGCTCAGGCTAGGCCATTTAGCAATGGATAGTTGCTATAAAGTAGCAATTATACATAATCAGAAGCAGCCACAGAAGTCACCTAGTACAAACTTGTTTAGTTCGTTACTGCTGCTGTAACAAATTACCACACATTGAGTGGCTTAAATCAACGTAGATTTACTATCTTAAAGTCCTACAGCTCAGAAATCCAAAACCAATTGAAATGGGCTACAGCCAGCATGGCCAGAGGACTGGCTCCTTCTGGTGGACACCTGTACTTGTGGTCTTGTGGCCACTTCCCCAGATTCAAGTCGCATTGTTGCCATTACAGCTTCCTTCAATACCTCGCCTTCTCCTCTGAAGGAACCTTCTTGGGTCTCTTTGACAAGGACAGTTGTGAATGCCTTGGTCCCACCTAGATTACGCGGGATAATCTCCCCATCTCACGTTCCGTTACTTCATCACATCTGCAAAGTCCTTTTGCCACATAAGGTAATATCTGTAGCTTTCAGGGATTGGGACAGACACAGATTGGGTGTGGGTGGGTTATTCATCCTGCAACAAGCAGCAAGCAGGCTAAATAAAGGGGCAGATAGGAGCCATCAGGTCCAGCGTATTCTAAGGCCAGATGGGTAGCTAGTGACAGAGCTGGGCCTGCAGCTCATTGTCCCTGACTCCTGGTTTTCTCTCCACGGTACCACAGGGCCCATCTTTCATGCTTTCCCTAAGGAATCAGTGGTGCTCTCGAAGGCAAGGCCCCCAGCCAGGTGAAAATGGGATTGTCCAGGAGCCCTCAGAGAGGCCATTTAGGATCGAAGACTCTTCATTCCTAGTGTCACTGGTCAAGGAGCAATTTGAGAGAAAAATAAATGCTCTTTTTAGGACCAAGAAAAGCTGGGGAACTGTTTTTTCCATTGAGTGAAGAAGACATGGAGGAAAGGATAAGAGAAATGAGCAAGAATAGGGGAGAAAAGGGAGGGTAGAATGTAGAAAGGGGGCCGTTGTAGGTGAGTGAGTCAAGGGGAAAGAAGATAAGCATGAGTATCCCATAATAATGCCGCCCTCCCGTGTACATCATTTCTGAAATTAAGTGTACCCCATAACACTTTCTCTTCATTAATGCCTAGTGCTTATCTTCTATAATAGCTGCATTATCTTGTGGCTTTATGTATCTGTTGCTCACAGTTTATGTCCTTTACCTGTGCCTCCTCCTTAATGTTAGATTCCCTAGAGAATAGCAATAATTTCCATCTCTTTGTACAGCACAGAGCACAAATAGGTGCTTTATAACCGTTTTAATCATTTTAATGATGACATACAGAGTGTATCACACTACTATCATTAGCATTTTTTCTGAAAAAGATCTGGAAAAATTCCAACCTAATTTTGTACTTTAACTGAAAGAAGAGCTTGAGGCTAATATAAAGGGCATATTGTTTTTGAAACTAATAAAGAAAGTGAAGATTACCCAGAAATAGCAAAGTCATAGCAACCTAAAGTTGGAAAAGCAATGCAAGAGATGCAATGGAGCGTTTGAGAGGAAAGGAGAGGTTTTAAAATCATTTCTAACTATAAATGGAATAAGGAAAAGAGAATATAAAAATTTTCCCATTACTACCTAAGAATTTATGATACTAAAATAGGACCTTAAAAAAGTTCATCTTTGCCCAAAAAGTGATCTGTAAGGATATTTAGACTACATATTACGTAAAAGAGAGGTAAATCAAGTTGAAAGAATATGGAACATTATCAACATATTTAATAGGAAATACTGAGTATTTTTTAGTTAATATGACATCACTTCCTAGTAAGACAAGTTTTGTGCTATTGTTGCCATTTGTCCAATATCTGTTAACAGATTTCAATACACAATGGATATTTAGTTAATATGTGATAAGGATTATTAATATTAATTAAGGCTGTTGAAAAATTTTGTTGTGTCCCTATCATCGAACTTAGATACTTAATTTAAGATATTTATTTACGCTCATCAACACAGAATATTTTAAAATTAATGTGAATGTAGTGTAACAGAATTTTTATTCTGAGCACTTTATCTCAGAAAAATGCCTGAAAAAAATCCATTCAAATGTTCCCCATTCCTGGCCATAGAAACCTCGCCTATTCTTCAAGACCCGGCATCGGGACTGTCTTCTCCCAAGACCTCCTTCGATACTCCTTCAAATTTCCACAATATTTATGTGATTCCCATTGCCCTCATGAATACACATTAATGTTAATTAAGATGATTTTTGTTAAGCCTGTATCACCTGCTAAATAAAAATTCTTTAAAGATTAAGACTGTCTATTCATCTTTGCGCTCTGTATGCCCAGTGTGCTTGTTATCTACAGACAAGTACTGTAGACACAGACAAGTAGGCACAGAGAGATACAGATAAGCATAGATGCATCAGTGCAATGGTTATTGCTAATAGTAGCTCAGAATTCCCTTCATGAGAGCCTGCTTGCTCCACCTATTGAAGGAGTTCCTCCGGGCCTGGGTGTGAGAGCTGCACATCTATTATTTTTAACAGACTTTTCAGGTTATGCATCTACGTAGCCAGGTAGGCCCCTGGCTCCAGCAGCATTTGGCAATCATTCCACTTAAATCAATTAGAGGCGAGATGGGTTGATAATTCAGGTAAAGTTAATCTTCTGAGGAAAATCTGGGTCAGCTCTGCCTAGCAAGCTCAGCCCCATTGATACCCAGTGGAGAAATAAATCACGTTCTAGCGTCCTCTTTCCTACTCTCCGTGAACCGTCAGAGTGATTATGAGTCATTCTCTTTTCTTCCATCAGGACCTGTTACAATAACTTCATCTATATGTCTACCTATTAACTTTAGAGTAAACATGAAGGCTGCCCTTGGAATTCTAAGGATCAAATCTTCACCTCATTTTTCATGTTGTCAATAGTTAGTCACTACAGGGAGTTTTCATTAAAGATGAGACTTGAATCTTTCTTAGCAACCTAATGTACTAGTAAAGAAACAATTACAAAGCCTCAAAGACAGACAAAATAGAAGAAAAATCAGGAGATGAAAGAGCTCAACCACTTTGTGAGATGGAAAGAGGCTGGAGAAATAGTAACTAACTCAAAAGAGAGGAAGCTATAACTTACAGGGCCTTCAAAGTAAACCACTAATGAAGACTGGGCTTAGTCTTGCCACAAATCTCTAAGATTCAGTAGAATACAGAGAGCAAGTTCTGCAGAGGGTGGGAATTTCAAACAGAGGGATAGGTTGTGAGTCATACTCTTGAGTGACTAGATATCTTTCTGTATCAAAGCTCAGCCGTGATTAACCTACACCCCCAGCAAGGGAAGGAAATGAAGTTTATTCACAAGCATCATTAAATGGGAGAGACTGAAGATATGAAGGCATCAAGAAGATGGGAGGCACATGGGATGGGGGTGAAAGAGTCTACATGAACGGTAGGAATCTCCTCCCTTTGCTGCTCTATTTTTACCTACCAGATATTCACTTTTTTAGGGAGAAGACAGAGGATTCCTCTTTGAAAAAATTGAATGTCACCTGGGAAGGGATTTCTACCTCCTGATATTTGGGGGTTTGGGGAGTCTCACCTAAAGAATCCAACTCCTATGTCAATTACTTTATGAGTCCCATTTGTTAATAAACTTTGTGCTTCCAGGCAAAGCTTTTTTAGTGGCTTGTTTTTAATTGTGTGTCAGTGGCCAAGGATCACCAGATATATCCCAAGAAAGCTTCCAACACAAAAGAGAAGCCAAATATACAAACAGAAAAGAAGAAACCTTAGAAATCCAGGTTATTTAGGGAATGGCTTCATTTTTCCACTTCCTGCCACTTACTGAGTCCCACTCTCTGCTGGCCCTGTCCCAGTTCTAATAAATGGATTTTTGACTCTTTTTTCAGGAAAATGACTGAGCTTTCCTCTTGTACCTCTTCGGGGTCTGTCTTGTTTTCCTGTGCCCAAGACTGCTTTGACAGTCCACCCAGCACTCACTCCTTTCCACCTCTAAGCTCTTTCCTGTCACCTGGCACAGTCAGGCAATTCTCCCAACTCTTGCCTCAGAAACTCAGTCTTGAGGCGTTGGCCTTGTTCCCTGCCTGCAGTCTTCTCTGACCTGCCCATTTGCCTGCCTACTTGTGAGGGCTTAGACTTCCTGTTGCTTCGTTCTACCTACCTGCCGTAATATTCAAATTCTGCTGGCCTTGCTGGTATCTCTTGGCTGCCTATACCATACCCTCTTGCCAATCTCCAACCTTTCAGACACCACTGGTCTTCTCCCATTGCCTATACCTGCATCTGCTTCCTAAGAACTTCATCCACTTAGATGGACATGTGTTCTTTTCCCCTAAGGCCAAGCCATCTTAATGAATTCTTTACTGGGCACTAAGTACCAATTTGTTCAGGCACTTAAAAGTCCTGCACTACCTCCAGCCCAGGAAATCATTTGGTCCAAAGTTGCCCATTAAAAGAGCTTGCAGTTTGGTTAAAGGAAGAAAGAGCCTCTATGATTCCGGATCCCCTTTCTGGATGTTGAAATTCTGCTTGCCTGGGTCACTCTGTGACATAGGTTAGCAGTGACAGAAAACTGCCCTTACTCTCTGTCTCCACTAGGTAAGCTGTGCTCTCCTGCCCCAGGTCCGCAGCTATGAGGCGCTGAGCACCTGGTGCTGCCTTCTTCCAGCCCAGGGGGATGCCGAGTGCAGTTTCTGGGGTGTCTCTGCTCCCAGAGTTCCACAGTTGAACTGCTGCAGCTCTGAATACCCTCCCAACAAAGATGTTTCTTTGAAGGTGAATCTTTAAACCTGAAAAATCTCAGATAGTAAAAGGAAAGGCTGATACATACAATATTCTCAAGAGATATATATTCAAGTAATAGTCTTTATTTTTTTGTATGTTCTGGAAGAAATAAAGGAGATTAAAAAACAGTATTTAGTTTTGTCTGAACTTCTCTTTCAGAAGTGAGCATTCTACTGGGCGAGGCAGTAAGTGCCCAATAGTAAGAGAAACGCTGTTAAGGTATCAGTTGAAATAAGGAAAGATTCTGAATCCACCTACCTTTCTTCATTGTTCTTTCTTTAGAAGTCTTATTTAAGTGTAACTTGTTTTCTCATAAAGTCAACTTTATATTATAACTCCTGAACATTGCCGACTAAGTAAAATATTGCAAATCCTTAAAAAATGGTGAAGTGCTGTCTTCAGCAAAACACATTTTCATGATGCAAAACATAATCCTAAATCAGAACACTGATTTAAAAATTGTAATTTTAATCCACCAGTTGATTATTTTGGATATGGTTGTATTTCCCAATGCAAGCTGGTGCCCTTCATGCTAGGGAGGTGATTTCCAGAAGGCCATTATAACAAAGATTAACATTAAATAAATCACATAGAGAAAAAGACAGGTCCTTTGAAAACATTTTTCAGTTCTCTTTAGTGCTAGCATTTTCCCCAACTTTTTAAACTTTCATTAATCTTCCTTCTTAAATAAAGAAAGCATTCCAGTTGGAATTACAACCACATTGTTACGTTTCATTGTTTCTTTAAAAATAATTGCCTCTTATTTATGACAAATGATGTTGGTATTTAATTTGATTGTTTTATTCCAAGAACTATGAAGTTCACTGCCATGTAGGTGGTAGTACCCAGATACAGTACACGCTGGGCATCTGGCGGGTGAACAATAAAAACTTAGGAAATGTTGGTTCCCAGGACGTGCTGTGTTTGAGTGTTTCTTACGCTTGATTGTCTTCACTGAATCAACTGAGACAATCGGCCGTTTGATGTAAGATAGACATAATTGCTGGTAATTAGGAACTTGCCACATATTAATAAAATGCTGCCGATCTTGGGACATTTAGATCTAATGGTGGATTTTAAACAAGATAACTCTTTCAGTTCCCCTGAAATAGATGAACACCCACTGGTAGCCCCTTCTATCTTTAAACTTGAGGGAAGTTCCTGAAAACTCGTCTTTTGACACCAACAAGATGGCAAACACAGTGCCATTGAGAGCAAGAAACTTTCCGTCAGGACTTTAAAAACAAATCAGAGACACCAAGAACGTTTATATACTTTAAAAACATATTGTCTAAGTGAAAATATTAACCTAAAAAATTCTTATAGAACTTCTAGAGCTTACCACAAAATACATACAAGATTTCCCCAGTCCCTCAAATGTTTGGGAAACATTTGCTTCTCTAACATGTTTGCTTACCTACTCTTTTTCTAGTTTCCTACTCTCTAAACCTAAGAATCCCCCAATAAGATTGACCTTAAAGTTAAAATCAAAGAAAAACAGCTGTTCTCTCCCGACTGCATCTACACATGTACTAACCAACCACGCTGTGTATTGGGACCACCATGAGTGGGGCTGGACCACTGGCGCCGTGGGACAAGCTACAGAAAGGCCCAAGGCCTCACGAAGGAGCTCACAGGCGAGGAGGCCAGAGACTGAAGGGTAGGGCAACCAAGGACCAGACAGGGCATGACTGAAGACCTCAACTGCACAAATCAGAGTTGTGGGGATTTAAATGAGGAAAAGGTCTCGTAGTAGAGGAGTAACAACAAAGCCCTAAAACAGATGGCATCTAAGATGGGCTCTGAAGAGTGAGGGGAATCTAGATGGAGCTGGTATTCCAGAGAGATCGCCCTCTAGCTTGTATTGAGAGTATGCCCTTCACCAGGAGCTGAGGGCACCACGATTAATGCGGAAATGATAATGATAATAATAAATAATGGTCTGTTATCTTGGTGGAAGACATGGATCCAAACAAATTGTTACTATATAATGTATTGTCGATGTAATGGGACTCTTTGGAAGCAATTAGAGAGGAACAAATCAGTTCTACCTGGGGAGTTGAGAAAACGTTGACAAAGGAAATGAACTTTGCTCTGGGCTTTGAGTGATGACTGGAATTTTACTAGATGGAAAACGATGAGAAATCTATTCCAGGCAGTGAGCACAACATATGACGAGGCATGAAGATATAAAATAGCAAAACGTGTTTGCGGAGGGTGAGAACTTTCTATGTGGTTGAAGTATAGGGGGAGGGGGCAGAATGGAAATGGAGGTTAAAAGAGAAAACGCCTGGAAAGGTATGCAGTGACTAATTTGTGAAAGGTGGTAGATTCCATGCTCTGGTATTTAAACTCCATTCTATGAGAAATTATTTTAAGTAAAACAGTTCAGATCTTTGTTTTTAGGACTATCACTTTGGTGACAGGATACAGGTGATACATGAGATGTGGTGCCAGAAAGTTCCGGAGAAGACATCCCGAACAGAAAAAGGCTTATATAGGAAGATGGCCTAGGAGTAGGGAAATCTGGAATGAGTTGCAGGGAGCCTTGAGAGCTACACTGAGAAGTTGGTGTTGAGTTCTGTGACAGTAGAAGACCACCAATGCTGCACTTCACCGAGCCGGAAAGGCTCTACAAAACAGACTGTCAGGGAAATACCCTATGTCCTCAGACACAGGCTAGAGTCTACAGTGACAGCTCAAGTGGGAGATGCGGGACACATCCCTAGCAGTCACTCCACCAGGAGTTCTTTCCCTGCTTCTTCCTTCCTAACTAGATCCTGCTTTGTTCCATGATCCACCCTCTTCCTTCTGGCCACGGTCTTCGGAAGAGGAGGTCCACCCCCTTTGGAAGTAGCTAAGGAGGATGAATCTGCTCCAGGATGACTCCATTTGTAGCCAGCGGGATGTGAAGGAAGTCCTCTAGGGACCTTCCAGAAGTGTCTCTTGTTTCTGAGAAAGGGGAGCACAGGAAGAGGCAATCTCTTCTTCTCTGTGTGACACTTGGAAGGAGAATGAGAAGAGGAGCTTGTCTGTGGACTAAGCAAATATCCATGTCTCCTGATTCTTTGATGATGCTATTGAGCCACTGAGTTAAACCGACCCGGAACTGCCTTCTCTTCAGACATCTTAGAAGATGAGGCAGTTTGGGAAAGAAGGTAATAAGCCAGATTTTATGCGTTCATATTTTGTGAAGTGAAGATGTCTATACATACAGTCTAAGCTTGGCTTGTGGAAAATGAAACCAAAGCCGAGCGCAGTTCTATTTTCTTGCTGTGAGCTTGAAGGAATTCTTATATTACAAATGCTTACTCCTGCTGCATTTTTTACTATTAATTATTTATGTCTTCACAAGCATAATTAATGCAATTTATATCAATAACAATAATGAAGAGCACACTGTCACAGATAATTTTTTTTTTATTGTGCAAATTCCATTAGCACTTTCATGGTATTAATGTTGGAGAAAGTGGTCTGCTCTTGCTTCAGTTCATAAAAATGAGCCCACGTGCAGCATGACCTGGGCTCAAATATCTGCTCCTCTTGTCGTTCACCATTTGGCCCCGGCAAAGTGCCTTAATCACCATGAACTTCAATTTGATTAAATTTTAAATGAGTTTCATGAAACTTATTCGGCAGGGCTTGTTTTTAGTTATGATAATTACTATATGCACCTACATTTTCAAAATTGCTTTGACCTTTATTCCTGAAGTTCTCAAAATTGTCAGTTACAGATTGTGACTACCTGTCCTTGATTTCCATTTATGTTTCCCCCCTACCAAGGTCAATGCTATTTCAAGAACCCTCAGGCCCCAGGAAGGAGGAGCTGCACATTTGTTGAGCTCAAGGACAGGAATGAAGCCAAGCCATTTGTCTGGCAGAGTCACTCATCAAAAGTCCAGGCCATTTGCTTTCTCTCTTATTTCAGAATGAACTTCCTGAGCCCTGGAGAGCTCATCTCTTTAGACTTTGCAGTTAACTGTGGTAAGGACTATGATTTATAGGTGTAGATAGGCCTGTGGCAGGCTTGAGTCTACAACAAGGGTGCCAGTTCAGCCTGCCAGGGAGGCCATTCTTGGGATACCGGAAACATTTGCTTTTCATATTAAATATGTACAGTCCTACCTTGGCACTTGTTGGCTTCAGAACTCATCAAACCCGGTAGTCATTGAATTTTGATGAGAAAAAAAGTAGTTTCAGCACTGGGTGGTTCCTCGGGACTCGTCGGTGTTGGCACTCCTCACGCCTTGCAGAATGAATTAACGACCCGTAATGAGGGACCACTGTATTTCTATTTCTCACTTGTGCTTGTGCCTCAGATGCACAGCTCCCGCGGCACCCGCAGCGGGAGGGGTTGGTCAGGTTCACAGAGGACTGGGCATTCCCTGTCGTATTAACTAATCTCATATTGAGGTTCCCCAAGTCTTAATTAACATTTGTACATTCTAACATTCAACAAATATATATGGAGTATGTGCTTTGTGCTAAGCTCTGATTTGTCTTATCAAAAATTTTGGGATTTGTTTAAATAAGAGGCTTTTATTTTGACAAAGCTAAGTTGTTGATGCATCCATTTAACCCATCAGCATTCAGAAGTTATCCCTTGTTGTTGGACTAGCAACAAACCTAAATCTAGGTTCTAGGTCTACAAATTTACGAATGTAGAATTTTAGTAATTGGTAGACTAAGAAAAAGCATTATGACCCTATCCTTCCGTAACATCAGAGGTTCAGATGTCAATCAAAGGACTACATCTGGCTGACTCACTTGGGCCCCACTTGTGGTTTGTTACCCAGCTGTCTCGCCCATACACTGGTTGCCAGGGACCAGGGACAGAAACGCCCTGCCCTGCCTCTGATGGTCATGGCCCCAGTGACTGACAGGGTTTAACGTGTTTTGACTGTGCGCCCATCTTGACAGTGTCCTGGGTAATCTGAACACTTGGACTCATTCCTTTTTAATTTAGTGACCACATATCCCTGTTTAGGACATTGTCTGCGCTGCCTGTGAGTGTGTGTGTGTGTGTGAGAGTCACCTGATAATCACGGATGTCAGTTTCCCTTGTGTGTTTAAGAACAAAAATGTTTCCACTTCCCTGGTGAAACTCAAAATTTTGCTTTTCTGGCAATACATTTATTATATAAGCTGCAAAATACATCAGACATATTTGGCCATTAAATGACACACTGCTGTTTTTATAACTACTCCCCCAGGATAGGAAGGGAGAACAGACTCAATTTACTTTCCTCTTCCTGGGAGTCGCCCAGGAGAAAAAAACATAAACAGTGGATACACACTAATGTGTAAAGAAGGGAAAACTTCAATATTTATTTCGCAAGCTGTACTCCATGTCTTCAGGGTGGACTTGGGTTTGCCTGCCTTCCTCTATGATTTGAGCTTGACATGAGTGGAATGGAGGGAGACGAGACTGCGATATTCATTGAATTTATTTGAGTACATTCTGTCCACCTGTGTTCTTCCTGCTGATAAAAAGTACACATGTATAAACATTGTAATCACCGTATGAAAATAAATGAGTTTAATAAATGCATATCTCAGTGTAAGCCTCTATTAGCATGAAGATATTCTAAACCGAGTGGGATTCTTTGCATTTTTTTTTTTTTTTTTGCCAGGGTTTCCTACTGAAGGTTTTGGAACAGTGCCTGGAAAACTGCACAGAAACAAATCTACAATGACTTACAGAAAATTGGTATTTCTATAAAATCTTAACTTCTTCCTCTAGTTCATAAGGGCCTGGCTCCCTCCCACCACCCCCTCTCGTGGCCTTCTCTTCATTCGCACCGGCTTGCTGCCCCTCTTTTCCAGCTCACCAAGCTGGCCCCATCTCAGGCCGTCTGCAGTCGTCCCCTCTGCTGCACACTTCGCCCCGGACCTTCGTGTGGCCAGTCCCGTCCTAAGTGTGTTATCGCCTCCCCAGGCTGCCGTACCTGCCCATTCTGTCCAACACAGTGCTGACCAGTAAACATATTAAGGGAGACAGATGTGAGGCATACATGTGATTATAAAGTTTTTAGTAGCCACATTAAAATTTTTTTTAAAGAGATGAAATTAATTTTAATAATATTTTATTTAACCCATTATATCTAAAATATCATTTTAACATGCCATTAGTATAAAAATATTAAGGTGCTATTTGACGTTCTTTATCTCACACTAG
Organism: Macrotus californicus; assembly: GCA_007922815.1. Classification (NCBI taxonomy): domain Eukaryota; kingdom Metazoa; phylum Chordata; class Mammalia; order Chiroptera; family Phyllostomidae; genus Macrotus; species Macrotus californicus. The sequence goes on from VMDR010005530.1 coordinate 15,016, forward strand.
TCTTGGAAATTGAGCACATCTCTTACAGGACATCTACATTTGGACTTTAAATGTTCAAGAGCCACAGGTGACTTGTGGCTACTGTGTCTGACAGCACAGGCCTAAATTAAACTCCCACCCCCAGGCACTTGCTATCATATTACCATGGTTTATCGTAACAGTAACACTCCTTGGTGTTTGAAGTTACATTGTTTGTTCATTTACTTGTACATTACCTCCCTCTCCATCCCCTATCTGCCTCTGCCCTGAAATGAAAAGTTTAAAAGACTAGGGACTTCAATTTGTTCTTTGTTATATCTGCAAAGCTCGGTATGTTGCTAGTCTTCAGTATATATTTGTTGAGAGTTCAATGGATAAGAAATCCGTGTTCTCTGAAGACAATGGACCTGTGCATGACTGTTGCTTTTGGAGTCTACCCTCCCTTGTGCTATGTGTCAGGTAGGTAGGACAGTAACTGTATGTGTTGTGCCCCTTCCCCTTCTTCATGCATGTCCTGTTATAACTGACCTATGTTGTCTGTGTCCTACTGGTTTCCTGACAAGGGGTTGCCTCTTTAAAGAGGCAGCACTTTCCCGTCTTTAAAGCTGCTTTCAAGTTAGCATTCAACTCATGCTAAGCAGGAGGAAAAAAAGAAGGGCAAACATCTGGACGGTCTCTCCTTTCCCCTACTAAGCATCACAGGATTATCTCAGACATAGTCAGGCCGTAACCTGCATTTATTACACCTTTAGCCAATGGGAGGAACGCCCATTGCAGGCCTTGGAAATTGCCCAGGGGCCTGGAGTCCTGGGATTTCCCTCCTTTGTTGCTTTAGAGGTAGCCCAGTCTTGCCTGCCCCTGAGGCTCTGTGTGACAGTGGTCAAGGTTCCAGATTTGCCTGTGCTTATTTCCTCCATCTGCAAAAGGAAAATAACAATGACTGCTTACTTCCAGTTTAAGACCATAGGGAAATGAGCACAGAGTGACTTATGCCCAGCAGTGAGAAGCATCTTTGCTGACATACAGAGCAATGAGCATTGACTCAGTACCTGAGATTCTGTTCTAAATGCAGGTACCACAGCGTTGGCTGGGTGGCTTAGTTGGTTGGAGTGTCATCCAGCACGCCAAAAGGTTGTGGGTTTGATTCCTGGTCAGGGCACACACCTAGACTGCAGGCTTGATACCTGGTCAGGGCCATGTGTGGAAGGCAGCCATTCAATGTCTCTCTCTCTCTCTCTCTCCACTTCCTTTCTCTTTAAAATCAATTAAAAAAATATCTTCAGGTGAAGGCTAAAAAAAATGCAGGTACCGCAATAAAAACTGTCAGATTCCTGGAGGGTAAGGTGAGTAGGACAAGCAAATAGTAAAATGTAAACGGGTTTGAAAAGAATTCTACCCTTTCTACAGTAGAGAAGTTAGTGGAAGGAAAAAAGCTTCTACAAGCTTGTTTGGCATTTCATTACATTAGCACACAACTGCTCCTAGGCCAAGCAGAGTGAAGGGAAAACTGACCTAACTTGGTTGGGCCTCTCTGCCTTCTCCTCCCTCCCCCCGCCAGTGTGTTTGAAACTGTACTTCACAATGAACCTGGCTCTGGTTTACCTGTGAACCCTAAAAGAAGAGTTATCAGATTTAAGAACTTCGAGTTTTCAATGCAGAATCCATTCCTTTATTTAAAACAAAACAAAACAAAACAAAACAAAACAAAACAAAACAAAACAAAACTTATTTTGCACCTACTGTGTATAAGGCATTTGAAATGCAAACATACAATAAACAGGACTCTTGGAAGGGTTGCATTTTAGCAGATGACACTTATTAAATGACAATTTTTGTGATTAATTATTTAATTACAATAGTCATAGTGCCCTGGAGGAGAAAAACCAGGTGGTGTGAGAAGATTTAATGGAGTCCCGCTTTATCTTCCCTGCGAAGGTGTCCTTTCAGCTACATTTTCAAGGAGGGTTTGGGTTTAGTGGGTAAAGGGGGCTGGAGAGCTTTTCAGGCAGAGAGAGCGGCCGATGTCAATCTACTGAGTGGGGAGGAACCTGGCATAGTTCAGAAAGTGAGCAATGGCCAAGGTGGCCCAGGCAGCACCGGGGCGGGTTCCTCAATCCTGGGCTAAGGATGACAACAAGACCCGGGGCCTAGAGTGCCATTCTCTCAACAGGGCTGACTGTACCTGGGTTGAGGATTCTTCTCCCTTTGTTTACCTGATACTTACATATTTAGCACCTATGTGATCTGCGAACTCCTCAGATCTGTGGCTTCCCCCTGTGCCATTAGCAGTAGAGCGGTCCCTCTGTTCTGGACCTGAAGATCCCTTTTCTGAGTCATCTGCTGTAGTTAAAGTCAAGAAGCACCAGGGGGCAGACAGCATTTTCCTGAGTCTGCTTGGGTAGACCACACCAAGGTGGAAATGCACCCGAATTTTGACCCAAAGTGTTGCAGAAGGACTTAGCAAACACAGTCACTTACCAGGGTCAGAGGCCGCTGCCACCTAATCTCAACAGAGTGGCCCGGAGACAGAAGAATAATGCCCTTAGTGAATTTGTCTGGGATGATTTAATTCACGGTGGATTAAACCAAAAAACACAACTAACATGTTTTCATAAAGCTGTGGCAGTCACATAATAATGATTTTTAAAAAATGTCATTTGAGGGGACTTCTCAAAAACTGGTACCAGGCAGCAAGAAAGGACAGGTTTCAGCTCCTTCAAGACTGATACCATACCAGAGTGGGGGGTGGAGGAGACCACAGGAGAAAGTAGAAGGCCTTTAAATATGCAACGTATTGAATAATCAGCCCATGCAATTTGAGAATTGATAGGCTATTAGTATAAAGACCATGCAGTTTCTACTTGAATGAAGTTAGAAACAGTCTCCCCGGGTTTATGCTAAACTTCCGGCAGCTTTGTTTCCAACACATGATACATAATGATACCTTTGGGGAAAACAAACAAAAAAAAATGGACAAGGCTCCTCATTATTACAGATTGGTCACGGACTGCGCAGTGTCCCCCTCACGCTGGTCGTGTCTTACTGGCTGCTGTAAACGGAAGTCTCATGCCAGCCACGAGTCAAATCAAATAAATAGCAGATGTCACCAATGGCAATCTGCTGATGTTTAAAAATGGAACAAGTGAATCAGCAAACTATTTAGGAAGGTAAGGTTGTGCCAACCATTCTGTCATCACAGTCCTTGTACAGACGATGTGGTCTGTGTGTCATCAAGGTCCCTCAGCGTGACCATGACAAAGAAAACGGAAGCCTATAGCTCACGCGTAACTATGAACGTAGGCTGTTTATAAACACCATATTATGTAGATATAAAAAAAATCTCAAAACAGTGTTTATAACTAATCACCAGGGTATGCTTCCTGGTTATTATCGTTGTCAGTCATCATTTAAGAGCAAATGGCACTGTTTAAAGGAGGCATGATCTTTTTTCTCTGGAAGCACATACCTCGATGATAGAATACTAATATGCATGGCTGTAAGAAGCCTACAAGAAGTAAATATACGTGGAGCTAATCTAGAAAAGCTTACCACGAGCACAGTTAAAAATAACACAGGGTGGTATGATTTATGGAACTTGAGACAGGCACTGTGTCAGGCACTTCATAAACATTACAATAGGTATACTTCAAAGCAACCCTGTAGCATTGGGTTTGTTATTATCCCCATCTTACAATGTGGGGGGCAGAGGAGTGTGCACAGTGAATAGCAGGGCCAGAAGGGAAAACAGGTCTGCCTGACTACAGAGTGGACCTTTGTTGAATGGACCCCTCAGCATCCATCCCCTCTTCCTGTCAGCATTTCTATTTCATTTAGGGGATCTGCTTCTCCCCTGTTGTGGGTAGTTTTCGTAGGGCAGAGAATTCAGACACTTGTTCTTCCTCAAGGGTGGCAAAGAGGATGCAGAGGTAGCCTTTGGCCAGATTTTTCCTGTGGGAAGGATCTTAAGGGATGGTCTTCTAGGATCTAAGCCTGGTCAACTGAATTTTCTCTCTTTAATTCTGCACAAGGAGGGAAGAAACTGCCCTGTCAGCAGCTCTGTCTGGGTTCCTGTCCCACTGCTAAGCCTGCTTCTGCAACTTCTATCAGTTTGGTGTGTTGTGTTCACCAACGTTCTTCCAATAAATTGAACCAGAGTTGCATTTGTTGCTTGTAACTGAAGAACCTCATAATGCCTCAAACTAAGTGTGCTTTCCATTCCTCCAGCCCCAGTTGTGTTAAGAAAATGCAATATTTTAATCTGTATTTTAAATACTGAAATCACTTTACAAATAATAGGTTAGGTAGAAGTCTTGATCAGAAATAGAATAATTTGCAAATCAAAGCAATGTTGATTTTTATTTTCACTGTAATTGGTATTCATGCATAAATTTGATGTGTGGAATGTGTTATAGCTATGTAACAATAGCTCATCTCCTAGGTAGCTTAAAATTTTTCTCTCACATTACCATTTGTTTTCTAATTAGACCCCTTCCCTCTATAATACAAAAGTAAACTCTAATTTCTGTGGGCAGATTAGGCCAATTCTGAATTTGTGGGTAATGTATAGTATTTCTCCTACCAAGTGCCGTGAACTAAGCTGAACTCTTCACACATAGTAATTGTGTGTGGTAAGTGCTATTATTCCCATTCCACACATGAAGAAGCTGAGACGGGAGAAACTGGGTAACTTTCACACAGTGACATAACTACGAAACCACGAAACCAGTCTTTGTTCCTATGGGTCAGTCTGGAAGCCAGGTTCCTCCTCACTGTGACTCTGCAAGGCAGGCTTCATTGCCACCACATCACAGATAAGAACTCATATGACTCTACTCCAGGAAGACAAAAAATCCAACTAAAGAATGGACAAAAGACTTGAATAGACACTTCTCCAAGGAGGACATACAGAGGGCTCAGAGACATATGAAAAGATGCTCAGCATCACTAGCCATCAGAGAGATGCAAATTAAAACCACCACGAGATACCACTTCACACCGGTCAAGAATTGCCATCATAAACAAATCAATAAACAACTGTTGGAGAGGATGTGGAGAAAAGGGAACCCTAGTGCACTGTTGGTGGATTGTAGACTGGTGCAGCCACTGTGGAAAACAGTATGGAATTTCCTCAGAAAACTCAAAATGGAACTGCCTTTTGACCCAGGAATTCCACTGCTGGGATTATACCCTAAGAGCCCTGAAACACCAATCCAAAAGAACCTATGCACCCCAGTGTTCATAGCAGCACAATTTACAATAGCCAAGTGCTGGAAGCAACCTAAGTGCCCATCAGTCAATGAGTGGATCAAAAAACTGGTACATTTACACAATGGAATTCTACGCAGCAAAGAGAAAGAAGGAGATCCTACCCTTTGCAACAGCATGGATAGAACTAGAGAGCATTATGCTAAGTGAAATAAGCCAGGTGGTGAGGGAGAAATACCACATGATCTCACCTTTAACTGGAACATAATCAACAAAAGAAAACAGCCAACAAAACACAACCAGAGACATTGAAATTAAGAACAATCTAACAATGGCCAGAAGGGAGGGAGGAGGGCACAGTGCGGGGAAGGGTTTTCAGGAACCACTATGGAGGACACATGGACATAACCAAGGGGGAGGGTGGAAACAAGGGAAGGAGGTGGGATTGGCTGGGGGTGGGGGGGGAGAAAGGGGGGGGGGGGAAGTGCAGACAACTGCAACTGAACAACAATAAAGTCATTAAAAAAGAATATGAAGACCAAGAGAAGTTAAGTGCCTTGTCACAGTTCACACAGATAATAACCGGGTCAGTTTGCTGTGAGAAGCCTTTGTCATTCTAAAGCCACCCCCGCACTGAGTTATCTCCCTGGGAGGTTTCATAGCATGTAGATTAAGGAAAAGCACAGTCACAGCATGTTTATAAAATTGTGGCGATTCTCCCAGGGCATTGCCTGCTTCCAAGAATGCAAAGCACTTTTACCAACCACCTGGAATTTTTTTCAAGCCAAGAGGGCTCATTAGTAGATGCTTAATAAATATGGGCTGATTCATTGGAGCCAACCTATCCAACTATTTGTCCTCCTCTAGGAATATTATCAAAACAGAATTCTGGAGTAGAAAAGGAACTTAGAGGTGACTTAGTTCATTTTTTAAATTCCAGCGGGGGCCCTAAGGGACAAACACATTGGAAGACCTTCTCTAAGGCTCAGAGTATCTGAGACACAAACTGAGAACTATGGTGCCAGTCTCTATATTCTCAGGGGACTGCTTTCCACAACAATATGTTTTCTCCCCTGGGCACTATTTAAACACAAAGCACAGGCTAGCTGAAGAGGACGTCAGTAGTCTGATTAGATAGTCAAGTTTCCCCAAGTTTTAGTTCCTTAGAAACCATTCTTAGGCAAGGGCATCTGCCTACTGAACATAACCTAGTTCTGTGGAATCAGATGCATTTTAAGTTTGCTCAGTTTGAAACATGAATACTTGATGGGTTCAATAAACAAAATTTTAGCAGACAAGGAGAGACTGTGATGGGTGGGTGCAGAAGAAATGCAGGCTGCCCACTCACACTCCACCTCTTAATATTCTCCAAAACTGCAAGGTATTCCCCTCTGGCTCAACTCACTAAATGATCACCTCCTCTTTTCCCCTCCTCCTGCTAAACAATCTTGAGATTTTGACTGACAGCTTGGTTCAGACTTCCCATGAAGTGTGTGGAGCTCCCACTTCTATCCCTAAAATGCACTTAAGCCCTTGTGTTCGATATATCTTGTTTTTCATTGCTCACTCATATCGAGATAGCTTTGTCAGTTCCCAAAGGCCCGCACCATTGTTCTCCTTGCACAGCATCTAGCACTGTAACAATCAAAAGCTGAGGATGAAGGGAAACTAGCAGGACAGAAGTCAATAAGACAGACTAAGCTTCAATATTCAGTCTTTTCATTTTTAAGAAAGTACAAGGGTCGTCAAGGAACATGTACAAAGGACCCACGGACAAAGCCAATGGGGGTAGGACTGAGTATGGCAGGTGGGGGGTGGGTAGAGCAGGGGAGAGTGGTGAGGTGAAAACGGAGACAACTGCCCTGGAACAGCAATAAAAAAAGTGCAATACTCTTAAATATATCAGGTGAGGTAGAGGGAATGCATGTCGTTTTCTCTCTCCTTAACATTTACTCTAAAATGCAAGGCCCATGAAGTGCAGTCTGTCACCCACGGCAGGATGGATGGAGATGTGGACTGACCAGGTACAGGCCCCGTGTGCTCTTTAGACCTGGGACACACATACAGCAGTCAGATGGGGAACTCCCTGGATGACAGCCAATGGTTATTTCTTGCTGATGCTGTCAGGAACACAGGCTGTGGCAAGTGCTTATCTTTGTATTCTTCTCCTGCTTCCTTGCCTATTTTTGAGTTAATGTATAATTCTTAGGCTATTCCGGCTCTTCCTCAGCCCTTTTCCTCCACCGCCGTACAAGAGATATGGGCAGTCAGATGACGTTTGGTGCCACCTGTCCAGAATTGCCTGGCTTTTAAGCCTGGACCAAGAGAAGCCTAGAATAAGAATTTTTGGAAGATAACTTTTGTTCTGATGCTTCCCAATAGCAGTCACTAGAGACTAGAGACAGATGATTTGTAACTTAGCACCGTGAGCAAAAGTTGTCTGGTTTTACGTTTTGACCATTGAATATAAGGGCTTGTGTTGAGCGAAGAATCCTGACCTGGCAGTTGGGGATGATTTGGTTCCCGGAGGTCTCCAGATGACTGCGGAGCTGAGGGTTCAGCTTCAAAGAAGAAGGCCTGGAGGAGCAGCTTCAAATTCCCCAATACTGCAGTGAGAGAGAGGGACACGCTTCTCAAGCCAGTGGTTGTGAAGTGAACAGCTTTGCATCCAGATGTTTTGTTTCTGAATGCCAGAGGTGAGGGACCTGAGTGAGGGTGTTATACATGTTACAGAACTTGCCCAAGTTCAAAGGCTAGTGAGTACCAGAGCTGGAGATGAATGCTGCATTCCAGCTGTATTCATTACTTCACTGCCATCCCACTTATTTCAAAAAATAAATATAAATGAGCTAACTCTATTCTCAGCATAAAGATACTTACCCTCATGTGTGAATAGGTCCTATCTCTCCAGTTAGATTATTGGTCCTTTGGCAGGTGGTAAGTCTAATGTTGTAATCTCATCCTTGCAAACGATAAGTACTCCACGAACAAATACTGATGTAGTAGTAAATTGGCTTCAAGGCGATGTTTTCAGCCCTGGCTTCCTTACCTGGCTTTTTCTTTACTTTTCCTAGTTTAAAAAATTACCAAGCTGATACCTGCTTATTGTAAAAAGATGTGGTATAGAGATGAATTCCCTCCCCATCTCAGCCCCGTTCTATCTATCCAAAATCATCCATGTTGTTTAGTCTTCCACACCTATTTTCATGCTCATGCAAGCACATTCAAGCACATGGACCAATAAACAGGATTCCTCTTATTTTTAAAGCAAAAAAATAGTAGTATCCCCTATACAGCTTTCCAAAGCAGTAAATATAAAGCCTATACATTCTTTGTAATAGTGATTATGAGTGAATTGTTTAAAGGTTTCTTCTCCTTGATATTTTTCGGTCAAAAAATTTCTAAAAGAGCAACAAGAGTGGAAGAATTGTTTTTATGAACATTACTTCCATCTGAGCATATCACAGCAGTTGTTCTCTGTGAACCACAACTCTTTCTACAACACATGTTTCAGAAGGGGAGGTGCATATCACAGCAGTTGTTTTCCGTGAACCACAACTCTTTCTACAACACATGTTTCAGACGGGGAGGTGCAAGGGGGGGGCGGTGAGATGTGCCCCCAAAGACAGAGAACTGACGAGAGGGACTCCCATTGCCGCAGGATCTGGAAACACCAGCCAGGTCTATTTTCCTTCTTGGAAGTGTTGAGAACTGTGATTTACCTGGTTATTATGCTGACAAGTTCTATTTGCAGAAAATTAGGTGTAATTATAAGACTTTTTGACAATTGTAAGGTGGTTTTCCTCACAATACTGACAAGTTTTGTGTAGAAATATCTTGCTTTGCTTAGAAATCTCCCACTGGCACCAGGAGCAGCTGGGCCTTGCATGAGCCTTCAGATCACGAAGAGGCAACACGGAAACACATTTTGCAGCCATTGGAGATGACACATCTCAAACCAGGCGAGTGCACTTTATTTTAAAGTGGTTTTCCTGGGACCAGCTACCAGTTTGCTATTTTGCGTCATGGTCCATAGTTCTCTGTGCTTGTAAAAGTAACAAAACCTCAGGTTTTTCCTTCTAGTTCCTGATCATCACACACTGCAAAGTACTAAATCCTGGAACTTCTGATCTGGCACGAACTGTCAGATTAGCTCCAAGTGGTGACCCTGTACTAGAAATGATAGGACAGCAGCTAGAAAGTGACTGGGTTTTTGTAGCTCTTGCTTGGGAGGCTTTGTGCAGTTGGTCACTGGCTTGGGAAACATCTATGTCCCTAGCACAATCCTGGCACATGGAATGTTCCTGACAAAAATCTGTTAAATGAACACATCTGTTTCATAGGTGTCCAGATATAGGACCACACCGTGGAGTCACAGTTGCTCCCAAGCTCTCCGAGCCCATTTGCTTCATGCACATTAACTGAAATTCAGTTAATTTCTCTTTCAGTTAATTTCAGTGAAACCTCTTTACTTGGTTCTCATATAGTTCTGCTGAAGACAGGTCTTGAGTTTTTCTAGATGTTTAGAAAAATGCCTACACATTTTGTTTCCAGGTTTCCTTTCTGTAATTCTATGAACAAAATAAAAATGAATACACCCAGTCAACACAACACGCATGCAGACAAATGTTTGCAGTTAATTCTGCTAGCAGCCTAATTCTTGTAAAAAGGAGTGTGCACACACAGCATTAACTGGCACCTAGACGTAAACAACGCACCTCCAGAGTCTGCAAGAACCTGTCATTTCATTGGGAAATTTTTATAATGTCTGAACTCACTAAAATAATTCTTTGTTCTCCTCTTCTACTTTCCCACTATTTTAAAGCAGCTAATAAGTAGAACTGTATCTAGGGAAGGCAGTAAAAGAGGGCAAGTAGAAAGGATCTATTATTAAACATCTATTGTGTGCCAGGCATTACTCTAGGCATTTTAAACATAATATTTCTTTTAATCTTTACAACCCCCTTGCCAAGCAGATATTATTAACACCATGTTATGTATCAGGGGACATATTCAGAGAGCATCAGAGACTTGCACAAGCCCAAACAACTAATAAATAACTGGGCTGGACCAGGACCGAAGTCTTTCTGTCTCAAAAGCTTGAAGTTTTCACTGTGCCACCAACAAGAGTGTGGCAGTGTCCCCACTCTCAAGCAGTTCTCCTCTGAAGATCAGTGCAACTTGGAGGGCCAAGGGTGATAGTCATTTAATGCGTGGTGTTCCCCTTATTTGACTGTAATGTCTCATTTTGAGCAAATGGCTCTTCCAGGTTGAGCAATAAAAGGGCTGTGATGTCGGAGACTGCCCTGGCTGAGTCAACACTTGTCTGGGAGGGTGTCCTTATTTAGTTCCCTTCCTCTTCTCAGTTTCAGGTCGCAGCCCAGTCGGTCTGTGCTCTTTGCACAAGGAACAGGTGGCCTTCCACACTGCCACGGGGTGACAGTCCACACACGGTGTTTGTGGTGATTTGTCCCACGATGTACAGTACAGATTTTATTGCACCGACGGTCAGTGGGAACGAGTTTCGTGCACAGAGGTGAAAGATCTCTGACAAGAGCTGGGTGCCGTCTCGGCGTTTCTTTTAGCCTGGCTGCTTTTTATTTGTGTTCCTAGCAAATGTCCTGGGTGTAATGGCTTGTTTACTTTTCAGTTACACTTCACAATAGTTAACATGGTTCCTGGGGTACACAAATAATTTTGAGGAGGTGATGATGTCAGAAGTACATTGGGTTCTTTTATGCAAACGCTTTATAAACTTTAATTCACCTGTTTACTCTGGGAGCTAAGAAGGTGACACTTACTGAGGTGTTTATTTGGTATTTGTAAAAAATATATGGTCTTCCTAATATGTATGTTCATGGTTTTCAGAATTCACAGAATTAAAAGAGGAAAATGGGATCTCTTTAATGGCTCATTATTAACATCATCTTCATCCAGTTTAATCAAAAAACAAATCATCTACCTCAAAGGCTTAGATGGTGTAATTATATTTTTCTATGATATCCATGTTTATATGTGGCTGCTACAAAGTTGTTATTATACTGTATATGCTATTGCATATCTCACATTATTTATTTAAATACATTTCACAACTCTTTCCCCCGAGTCAATAGATGTCTTCCTGGAGCATAGTTTTCTAGCATGTGTACTACTCTTTTTCAGGAGGTGACAGAATTTATTTCACTGATGCCCCTATGGTTAGAAATCCCATTTGTTTCTAATTTGTCTTTGCTATGAAAAATATTTAAAATTATTTTTGTATCTGGATATATGTACATAGCCACTCTTATTGTAAATTTCTATACATATGGAATTGCTGAGTAAAGAGTACACATTTTAAAGAGATTTTGATACACTCTGAAAAGGTCTCACTTCCCTCTCTGTTTCTTTGCCATTCCCGTGTGACCTTGCAGCCCAGCGCATGACTGGGGCTCTTTGAGAAGCTGGACATGTGAGTTCATCTTCTTCACTCTGCTGAACGCCTCCTTCTGTAACTTCCTCAAAATAAGCATTTGTAGAGTCATAATGAGCCTTTGGCTTGCTAAATATCTGTGCTAAAAGTTAGACGATCCCACGTGTGTCAGATCAATTAATTACAGTTCTTTGTGAAGCCCAGCATCAGGCCAGAAATATTCTCTGGATGATCATAGATAAAATTTCTCTCCCAAATAATTTGATTATTCTATAGCATAATGTTGTGCTTTTCTTCAGATAAAATTGATTGGACATAGCATAGAGAATTATATTTTTGCATACGTACTCAGGATTCATCAGTAATAATTTTAAACGTGTTTGTTTATCTGAAAAGATATTGATCTTATATCCGTCTATCAGCTGGATGTGTATGCATCTAAATACATTATCATTTCATTTTTCTGTCCAGTCTGTTCTTTATATATTGGACAGGTTAAAGCAATGCAGATGATATTTATATTGGGAATATAGTCAGACAAGTGTACCAGCCACTAGCTTATTATAAACACTTAGGCCTTTGGCATCATAATAAGAAAATAATTCTCTCATTTGATGGGGTACACAACGTCCTGAACATCTATTATGATTAACTTTTCCATGTTGATGCAGGAAGTTTTATTAGTTCTCAGAAAACTAGCTCCAACTAGCTTGTAGTCTGATCACATACAGAGAACAGGTCAAGTGAAAATGGAAAAAGCCAGGAAACTAATCCTGTGAGAGGCAATAATGATTTTTTAAAAGCATCTCAATCTAGTTAATAAATTGTTACTTCTCTTTTTGAAAGGGATATTATTCTATATGGGAATTATAAACGTACACTCGAGTTTTAACTTAGGTTTTCCACGGTCCCTGTCACAATCTCTGATGTAGATAAGCCTTCTTTGAGCTCCTCATGGAGGGTCTGCCTTGGGAGTTGCTCACTCTTAGCCACACCATTGTGCTGGGGCAGAGCCTAATTCTACAGAACTTGTGTTTTTTTTTCACTCAGTTAAAAACCTTGGTAGCTATGCAATGGTGCTGGATGCTAGTAAACTGAGTTAGAGTTGCATAACAATAAACACTCCAGGTTTTCAAGCACCTACGGTGTACCAGTCCTCTACATTTGCTATGTAGTTCTCATGACAGTCCTGCAAGCTATTTGACACATGGTAGAACAGGCTTTAAGTGGCTAAGCCTCTTACTCAAGATCAAACAGTAGGTAGGTGGCAGTTGGGGTATTCACACCCAGCTCCCTTTCACTCCAGAGTCCTGTCCTTTCTATTGCAGGGCAGTTCTGAATCTTTTCATGCATCTGTTTATGCTACTGGTTTGCAAAAGACAATGGAAGAAATCTCAGGGGAATGCAGACCTCATCCACAGTTATATCAAATATGCTTCTGGAAACACATCCTCGCCTGACAATGTCAGCCTTTGGTAGCACAACTGACTCTCACCTTGTCAAACCCACTCTGAAGAGGGAGCAGAGCTTAAATGTGGAGAAATTCTGCTTTTCGTTCCACACAGGTACCTTTTTCAGTAATCCTAAGATATAGTGTGTAGGAAACTGAGAAACTACAGGGAAACAAAAAACAGCACAAACACCCATGTGCTCGCATGCATGCGCCTCGTCGACACACATGGAAAACACATTTGTCTGTGTGGCACTGTTAAGGGTAAGAAGGACGATGAATAAAAATGGTCTGTTTGTATTCAGACACTAAAATCTACCCGTGGCTTCCTAGGATGTTGGAAATGGTGATGTGGTGGCGTATGTTGAACAATGGCAAAAACACATGGGTGTTCAGAAGAATATTTCTTTAGCCACTGGTTTCTTTACAATTCTGAGCAAATTGCTCATTTACATATATTTTTTACTTTTATTACTATTTTTGGATTATTTGTTTATTTATTTTTAGAGAGAAGGGAAGGGAAGGAGAAAGAGAGGGAGAGAAATATCAGTGTGTGGTTGCCTCTCACGCATTCCCTACTGGGGACCTGGCCTGCAACCCAGGCATGTGCCTTGACAGGGAATTGAACCTGTTACCCTTTGGTTCACAGGCCTGTGCTCAATCCGCTGAGCTACACCAGCCAGGGTCATTTATATATATTTTTAAATTCGTTTGATGAAGCGCTACCAAGGCTATGTTGAAGTTAAATATTTAATGTCAGTCATAAATTCTTTGTAACTCCTGGTTTTCAGTTATCTAGCCCTAACAAGAGATACTTCAGACAAAGTATTTCTTAAGGAAGTCAGGGTGGCTAGAATATTCCAACTTAACCCAAGATAATAGTTTTACTCTGAGCTAGATACAGGGCTAAGCACTTTCATTTTCATGCAAACCCCCTTTGAGATAGGTCAAATTATTGTACCCAATAGTTAGATGAGGAAACTGAGACCCAAAGATTGAGTGTACCTTGGGCACTAACATGATAGGGAAATAGTGAAGTCAGGACTCAAACCCTGGTGCTTTGGTGCCAGCCTCTTGGGACTTACATGCCAGGCTATGCAACTCAGAAACAACCAGGCTACTAGTTGGGAAGTTAATTTTTCAGTGAATACTATTCTGTGTTCAAAGTTACAGAAACGACTCCGACCAAGGCTTTATAAGATCACCATAAGCTTCAGCAACATGCTGGTAGCATCATAGATGAAGGAAAGAAAAGGAAGGATGCGGTTCAGGATTCAGGCCTAAGGACCCGCGGGGATTGAGTGGCATGCAGAGGACATCATTTCCTGCCCAGAACCAAGGGATAAGATGAAAAAAAATCTCTGGGTGGAAAATTACTTTAGACTTCATGAAAGGTTCATATTATTAGAAAGGATGATTGTTTACTGTTCTGTCTTTTGAGTTCATGCCTAGGGTTTTAAATGATTCTTGACTTTGGCTTCTGGCATTTGCAGAACCAAGCAGCAAATGCTCTTTATACCCCACGCAAAACTTTCTCACACATCATGCTACCATACAGACAGAGCTACCTGGAATTCCAGCACTTTTCCTTTTAAAAACGTTCAGGGCACTGGCTGGTGTGGCTCAGTGGTTGAGTGCTGGCCTGTGAACCAGAAGTTCGCTGGTTCCATTCCCAGTCAGGGCACATGCCTGGGTTGCAGGCCAGGTCCCTGGTGGGGGGTGTGTGAGAGGCACCCGGTAGAAGTTTGTCTCACACCTCAATGTTTTTCTCCCTCTCTTTCTCTCTCTCTTCCCCTCTCTCTAAAAAATCAATAACATCTTTAAAAAAAATAAATAAAAATATGCAGCATTTCACAATCTCTTGGCCTTGCTTGGTCCATTCCCTAGGTGGGGTTGTTTGCTTCTCAAAGTGGCTTCTGTCTTCGAGAAGCTCATCTAAAACAGGCAAAGCTACTTTATTTATATGCTAATCACTAAGGCCATAATTGGATCAGGTCTATATGCCAGTCACCTTGAGATATTTAAGGCACATGCTTTCTCCAGGTCTGCCTCTTTCCTTTGACTAGGTCAGAGGGAAAGCAAGAGAAGAAAGAGGCTGGTTATGTTGCAGGGCATTGTTTAGAGGTAACTCAGCATGAGTGCATGTCAGCACCGGGTAGGACACACAGAGTATTTGCAAAAGACAAAAAGGAAGAAAAGAGTAGCACTTTGTGCTGGGAATCAGGTATGATCGACCCTTCCCATTTTGCTCTTGCTTCTGAGTATATTCAGGCTAATTTAAGGATTTTCTGGATTACGTATTGTGGTTGCTTTATTTCATTCTGTTTCAATTTGGTGTTTATTTGTTGCAGTCCGTGGTTAGTTTGTTTTATTGTTTACTTCATAGGTTTGTTTTCACTTAGAGGGACCACTGTGACACAAGATAATTTAGAATAAGGGTCGTGTGTAAAAAAAAGGTAAAACTGAGAAACAGTGACATAGATCATAGTCCTGGTTGTCAGACGACGTGAGCTGGGATGAGTCATACAACTTTTCCATTTGCAAAAAGTCTGGGGCTGTGTGAGTGATGATCTGAGCATGGCCGCCCGTCACATTCACCGGGGGCGTTTTAGAATGAGATGTTGCTGTGAAGCACGGTGGGACTTTTTGGGGTGAAGAAATTGTTCTGTGTCTCGATTATGATGGCAGTCACCTGGCTATACATGCCTGTCAAAGCCCGAGACCTATACACTAAAAAGGGTGAATTTTACTGTATATAAATTATCTGAATTTAAAATTTAAAAATTAAAAATAATTAAAAATTTTTTACTATTAATATATTGAAAAAAAATGCTTGGGCGCCACCTAGATTCAGCTACCTACTGAAGGGTACCCAGCCTCTTCACCCTCTCTGTACATGTGAATCTATGGACTCTGCCTATCTGAGTTAAGGTTGTCCAGGTTCAGGTGTTCATCAGCTATGTCTGTGAAGTCAAGAGTAATCCGGGTGGCGGAGAGCAGTATGGGTGCCTACAGCCAAAGCGTGTCTGGACAGGCCACTTAAATCACATGGGGTATGTGGCTAAGTTCTGAATGTAATAGTGAACTAGAGCATCCTTTATGATCAATGAGCAAGAAATGTGGAAGCAGCCAAGTCCTGATCACATAGTAGAAACCAGTGTAAAGATGGAGGATATTGAACTAAGTTAGAACTGCATATTAATAAAAAGCTATTAATTTTTTGCATAAAATAACAATCTGTTGAGGAGTCTGACACCAATCACATGAAATTATCCAGCAGACACAGGCCCATTGATTTGAACTATGTGGACTTTAGGAGACAAGACAATGCATCCTTGAGGCCAACATCAACCTCTGAGAGGATCCCACCCTAGCATTGAAAAAGATACATGAGACCCTAGTAATTAAAAATGTTTGCTGACAGCACTCACAATGTAGCGGACCTCTAATAGAAGAATGGGTTGTTGAACATACCTGGCTTTGTTTACAGTTCATGGAAGGGTGCAGTAGGTATGTTTCGAGGTCTAAGGAACACCCCCCATTCTTCCGAAGCTGGGGGTTTAGGTGACTGCGTTCCTGTAGTGTAGCCACCATCCTGGGCTGCAGCTGTTGGAACCATGGAAGGCACCAATGTCAGGTGGATTGGAAACACTGAATATAATAACAACAAGATGGTTCTCTGGGGGGACCAGAATGCAAGGTCACAGAGGAAGTGGGGTGCCATTGTGCCATGGGAAGCCTAAGCCAGGGGCAATCTAGAATTAGTGGGAAGCGGTAACTACAGTAGTAACAACAGCACCAACCACAATAATAAACAATAGCAATAATAGTAGCTAACACCTATGAAACGCTATGTGTGCCAAGCACTGAGGAAACCATGACTTGGAGGTGATCACTTTCCTTAAGGTCACACAGCTGGTAAGTGACAGAGCTAGGAGGCAACCCAGGTACAGCACTTCTCAAACCAGTTTACCCAATCTCTGCAAGTGCCCTTGTGCCTCGAGGAAGCCCAGGATACAGCTGCTTGAAAAGGATAGAAGCAGCGGCAAAAGAAGCAGAGCCATGAGACACAGTGGTGCTCAGAGAAAGGGCAGAGCAGCGGCACCCTCCCTGAGGACTTAGGGGTCCCAGCTCCAGTCTGCACGTGACCTTGCTGTGCTTAAGGGGAGGTCTATATTTTAAACAACCCTCTATCTCCCTGTCTTTATGAAGAACCAATTTCATGGGATCTCTGTTCCTTGACATCAGAGAACGTTAAACTAGAACGAAGAAACACACAAATGAAGGTGAAGCTGAGGTGAACATTTCTCAGATAGCGGCCGGGCAGAGAGAATTATCCCAATTCTCCGGTTGTGATACTGTTTTTTCAACCACGTCAGGGTGAGGAAGATGAGCACCCACTGCAGTTCATTGAGGAAATATCAGTGGAGACTGCACAAGAGGATACTAAGCTGCTGAGTATGCTTGGAATTACTCAGCAATACACTTAGCTAAGTGACAGCTGTTAAATCCAGTTTCTTTAGATGTTCTCTTCTTGGGCTTGTGCCCCATTTTCTATAATGGAGTTACTTGTCCATATTTCAAAGGTTTTACTCACCACTAGATCCCTCACCTCACTCATTGCCCTTCTTTTGATGCAAGACACCATGTATCACTTTTCCTTAAGAATCAAGTTAAAATCCCAAACAACGTGCTGAATCTTCAGTATTCCTCTGTCCTATCCTGGAAACAAATGAGTTGGTAGCCTCCCTCTGTCCCTCGGGTTTGCTGAGGAGGATCAGACCAAGGAATGGTCCAGGAGCCCGGGAGCAGGCGCAATCACCCTGAGAGCTCTGCATTCTGAAAGGCTCTGAGGATGGCCAGCCAGGCAGACACAGAAGTGCCCAGGAGGGGAGGATGCTCAAACTAAATGGCAAGCTGGTCATTGTGCAAATTAACCCAGAGCTGTGGGTTAATAGGGGTCAGTCTTTAGTTCTCAGTGTCTGGAGAGATGGCCCTGATACTTTCAATTACACTGAAACACACCAGCAAGGGAAAAATCCACTCTGGCTCACCTGTTTGCTTATTCTGCTCTCTTGTGACTTCCCAAAGGGCTTTATTAATACTCTATGACTTCAGCTATTTGATCCCCGAAAGAAAGGTTCAGGAACCAACAGCCTTTCCCTCTAATCATACCTCAGTATTCCTTCTGATTTGAGTCACTGAAGACTTCCTGTTTGAGGTTGAAAAATATTTAAGCAAGCAAGCAGCTCCAGCCAGTTCAACAGGGCATTGGAGCTGTTGCTAGGCAGGACATTTTAATCCACGAGCATCAGACTGGGTTGCCAGGTTGGCACAAAGGTACAGTTACCTCACCTGTTCTCCTGGCTAATCTTGTTATGTTAATGGGTGCAATTTCCCCACTATGGAGACTGGATGTTCTTGGCTCCTGGACAGTGGCCTAAGGCTTGACTCAGAGGTGTGTGTAAGAACTTGAGAACTCGTTTGTTGCCAGAAGGGATTGCAGACACTCCCACACCAGTCAGCAATCCCAGATCCACAGGAATGTGCCACTAGTGGACCGTAGAAGACCTGCTCCAAGAAAGCAGCCTCGGACAAAAGGGCGGGGCTTCAGGGCACTCTTGGTCCTCAGGACATACTTCGCATTCTTTATGGAATCCTGGTCTTCTTTTCCTTTCCCAAGGGAGGCATGTATTTTCACATCTTCGTGGTGCCCTGGATGTGGCATCTTAGCTAAAGCATCATTACATTCCTGTCCACCTGAGAAAGTTTTCTTTGTACCAGGAACTTGCTTTATAAAACACTACAGAACACCTAGTCCAAGCAGAGCATTATGTGAGAGCACTGGACAGCTAGATTTAGGGTATCCCTTAACCATGTGAATAGAACAGCCCCCCACTTGTCCAGAGGGTATGTATTAATTTTCCTGCTGCCTGGGTGGGTAATCTGTACCTTTGAAGAGTGGCAGGCCTCACCTGGCACTTGCACATTTCCTGGCGGCCTGGGGATTTGCCATTATCTCTTTGTAGAGGTGGTCTGCCAAGGGCAGGAAGAATCCATCATTATTATTCTTGGCTTCATTTATGATCCACAAAGTGCCTGGGAGAAAACTCACCTGTGAATGAAGTTTCATTTTCTGATTTAAGGGGGTGAAAAAGAATAAAGAAGGTTTGAAGTATATTTTAAATTACGTTGAAAAAGTTGGGTCATTTCTAAAATTTTGAAAGGAGATTCTATTAGAATCCACTCCACCCCCCCCCCACACACACACACAAAGGCACGAAGAGAGGCAGAGTTCTTTCTCATTAACCAGCTGAGGGCTTTATTCCTTGAGAAGGGGGTTAGATTTCTAGCTCTGTCTCTCTGTAGTTGAGAGCCCCCTACCCACAACCCTGGGGTAGTTTAGTCAAGCTCAGAAAAGCTTCTTCCCAGGATTGGTGAGTAGTCTAAATGAGAACACATTTGTAAACTGACCCACCCAGCCTGGCACATACTAGGCCTAAACAGGACAAATGGATTTCTGTCTAATTTTTTTGAGCTAGAAGTGTTTAGCCATTCTTCCTAAGGAGGTATCCTCAAATCAGTTTCTGGATTTCCTTTCCATAAGGACTACTTCAAATCATAAGAGAATAAGAGGGGGTCAAAAAAAAAGAACTTCTAATCCTTTACATTAGCAATACTTGAAATAAACTCAATGTAATAAAATTTTTTTCACTTATTTTGACCATTATGAGCTCTCCTATCAAAGCTATGGAAACTATATCTGATAAAGGCACATACTCAAAGTCCTGGAACGTGTTGTGCGTCCGAACGTCTTTGACGAGGGAATCTGTGGGAAGCCTGCATGGATGGCCACAGTTATGGGCTCACAAAGTCACTGAACAAGAATCATGGTTGCTCCGGGCCACTCCCAAGTCCTAAGCTGGGGGAGGAATGACTTCTGACATATTGGGGGTAGCAGCCGTTTCAGGAAAATGCAAGCAATATAGTTACACATATGGTAATGTATACTTGCATTTAAATATTGGAGTTTACCTACTTTTGTTCAATTTTTTAAATAAAAGCAGGTCTCTTCTGTGTCCCCTGGGCTGCCTGTATAGGCCTTCAAAGTAGGATGATGTACTCAGGACTGTCACCCCGTTTCTAAATTCAACTCCCAGTTACTTCCGTTAGGAGATGTTTGAGCTTGGGCATAATTGATTCAGCATAGCCTCTGTTTCTTTCTTACATCTATAAAATTGTGATGATAATAGTATTCATCCTTTGTTGTAGGTTTTAGGGGGAAGATTAAGTAAGAGTGGAGAGCTTAGCATGGTGTTTGGCATATAAAAAAAATTCTATAATTATCATTGTTATTATTACTGTGATGCCAGTGTCTAGCATGGTTATTGACTTACATGAGACTCAGAAAGTTTTAAAAATTAATTTATTGTGCCTGAACCACAGTCCTGCTATTCAGCTCTATATTCATTCTGTGCTTTGACCTACAGGGCTAAATGTGGCTAGAGAGTACCAATTGTGTATACTGGCTTCACTTTAAATTCCTGACCGTTAATCTCAAGTGGGCACTTAACGCTGCCCAGTAATCATCCTGTGTTCCTCTAACCCAGTCGCCCTCTTACTCTCTAAGGTGAGTAGTTCATGCTTTTTCCTCCAGTCTCAAATGTCCCTCATTCTCACTTTAGGCTGATAGTCATGTTTCTATTCCAATTGGGAAAAAAGAAGCAATCGGAGGAGGTTGCTCCCATCATCCCTACATCTTCTCACCCACTTGTCTGGAAGCCTGTGTATTCTGTGTTCTCTCCTGTAACTGCGGATGGACTGCTGTGCTCTTGCCTGAAACCAACCCCTTCACTCAAGCACAATAATCCCTCGTCTCCTGCCCTCTCAAGCATATTCTCGAGCATTCTCACCTCTTTCTGCATCACTTTCTAGTGATTGTTCCTCTGAGGGAACAAATATTTTATATTTTTCTTCCATCTTTAAAGATCTTATCTTGACCTTTTCTCCTTCAGTTATACCCCAGTTATTCTCATTCTCTTTAGTGTGAAGCTCCTTGAAAGCTCCTTAAGCTCCTTCAAAGCTTCACACTAAAAGTTCACCGTGGAGAAGTTCACCATGGCAGCTGTCTCCAACTTCTCTTCCCCCATCTCTCTTAAACCCATCCAATCAGGTGCAGCCCCTGCCACTCCACTGCAGCTGTTCTTGTCGAGTCGCTGATGAAAGGCAGGCCGGTTCCAATGGTCCATTCCAAGTCTTCATCTTTTGCGACCCATCAGAAGCACTTGCAGAGCTGACCACTTTCTTCTTCCAGGATGACACACATGCCTGGTTCTTCATCTGTCTCTGGCTGTTTCTCCTCAATCTCCTTTGCTGATTCCCCAACCTCTAAATGTTGGAGAAGCTCAGGGCTCACACTATGTATTTCTTTTCTTCACTATCTACAGTGTCCCCCTATGTGCTTCCTACTCAGTGCTGGGAAGTTTACTACTCAGTGTTGGAAATGCCCCACTCCAGGCTTGTATGAGCAAAATCTATCTTCCAACAAGATGCCCGGGTGATCTATTTGCACATCAATATTTACGATCTCCCTAAGTGAGCCTCAAGAATTTCAGGGCCTTAAATGCCATTTATTTGCGGAGTTGACTCCCAATTTTATATTTCTAGCCAAGAATCTCCAGTGAAATACAAACTCATTTATCCAACTACCTATCAACTTTTCCACATGGGTTGTGTTATAGTTGGTCCCATCTTAACCTGTCCGTAACTGAGCTCCTGATATTCCCACTACACCTGGGTCTCCAGGATTCCTTTTTCCCATCAGTAATAGCAGCTCCATTCCCCTGTTGCTCGAGTCAAAACCCTTGGAGTCATCTTGGCTCTTTCTCATATCTGGTCTGTCGACAATCAAGTCAGCTCTACATAGGCAAGGTAGTCAAAATTTAATCTTTCTCATCATCTTGTTATGTTGGACAAACTCTGCTTCTATTCTTTTTTCTAGTCTATTCTGAAAATGACAGACAGAATAAATTTTGATAGATCATGACACTCCTCTGTTTAAAGCCTTCTAGCATTTCTACCTTATTTGAGGTAGGACGCACAAGACCCTACATGGCCTGTTTTTCTTATTACCCTTCTGATTCTTCAGCTATTTCCTCTTTTAATGTTCTAGAACCTCATTGCCCTTCTTTCTGTTCCTCAAACTCAACAGGCATTTTCCTGCCTCAGGGCCTTTTCGTACTTTCTGTTCTTTCTGCCTGAATGCTCTTCCTCCAGATAACTGTGTGGCTCCTTCTACTCAAAAGTCACCTTCTCATGAGGCCTTCCCTGACCATGCTATCTAAAATCTCTGCCTCAGCCCCCTCCCTTCACTTCAAACCCCCTTTTTCTTATTTATTAATTCATGTGTTTATTAACAAATCTGACATTCTCTCTTGTCTCTCTCTCTATTAATGAATGTTCTCCAGAGAAACAGAACCAATAAGATATAAAAAATAAAATTTATAATATAATAATATAATATAACATAATATAAATGACAGACAGTGGTTTATTATGAGGACTGGTTCACACAGTGTGGCTGAGAACTCTCTCGCTCTGCCCTCTGCCCCAGAGGCCCAGGAAAGCAGGTGGTGTAGGTCCAGTCCGAGCCTGAAGGCCTGAGAACCGGGAGTCAGTGGTGTAAACCCCAGCCTGAACCTGCAGTTTCCTAGAGCAAGGAGTAGCAAAGTCTCAGGGTGGAAGAAGATGGATGTCTCAGCTCAAGCAAAGAGAAAATAAATTTTCCATTCTTCTGTCTTTTTGTTCTATGCAGGCCCTCAAAAGACTGGACAATGCCAATCTGCCCTGATGAGGCTGATCTTTACTCCGTCACACATTCAAATGCTAATCTCTTCCAGAAACATCCTCACAGACACAACCAGAAATAATGTTTACCAGCTTTCTGGGCATCTCTCAGCCTAGTCAAGTTGACACATAAATTTAACCATGAACCTCTCTCTCTGTTTGTGTGTGTATGTATTTGTGTGTTTCTCAGCTTGTCTTATGTTCCACTGATTTTGTTTGTCAGTATCTGAAAACACCACACTGCTTTAATTACTACAGCTTTATGGTAATTCTGTTCTTCTTTGATATTGGAATTGGCTTTTCTTGTCCATTTGCTATATCATACACATTTTAGAATTAGTTTCTTGAGATCCATAAAAAATTCTCTCAGCATTTTCATTGAAATTACATTGGATTTATTTATTAACTTAGAGAGACCTGCTATCTGTATTACAATGAAAGTTCCTATGCATAAAATTGTATTTTTTCTGTTTAATTAGGTTCCCTTTAATATTGTTTGATAAAGTTTCATATTTGCTCATAATATTCATGCACATTTTTGTTGTGTTTATTCCTATATTACATATTTCTTTATATTACAGAAGTTACATATGAATTCTTTAACACTGTTTTATTGGGAGATGATATAGATTACAGAAAAGTTGTAAGGATAGCACCGAGAGCCCTTCTACACCCCTCACCTGCTCCACTTTTCCCTAACGTTATCAGCTCACAATACTCTGCTATGATTGTCAGAGCTAATACCCTGATGTCGTTGTTACAGTGAGCCAAACGCCAGACTTTGCTGGAATTTCCCCAGTTTTTCATTGATGTCCTTTACCTGTCTCAGAGCCTCACCCAGAATACCACATTGCGTTTAGTTGTCTCAGTCTCTACATATTCAATGCTTCACTTAATAATACATATGTTGATTTATAATATGACCGTTCAAAAGAGTATTATGTAATATTGTTATGAGCTTATAGTTATTGTTTGTGACGACCCTCAATTCATATGTGGGAGACCTAAACCCCAATGTGGTGGCAGTTGGAGGTGGGGCCTTTGGGAGGAAATTAGGTTTGGCTGACGTCATGAGAGTAGGACCTCCACGATGGTATTAGTGCCCTTATAAGAAACCTCCTTCATTACTCACACTCGCAGAAGAAAGGCCGTATGAGCACACAGCCAGAAAGTGTGTGTCTACAAGCAGGAAGGGGACTGTCGACATACTCTGACTGTGCCAGCACCTTGATCTGAAACTTTCCAGCTTCCAGAACTGTGAGAAATAAACGTCTGCTATTTAAGCCACCTATTCTGTAGTATTTTGCTATGGTAGTCTGAGATGACTAAGACATATGTTTTTTCAGAGTGATGAAAAATTCTATCTAGTGAGTTCTTAAATATTGCTAGAAAGGGTACCTAATGTAGCTATTTGAGGAATGATATGAGCATACTAAAGATCTAATCAGTAACTGAGGAAGATTTTATTCACTTGTGTGTTCCATTATTTATCATTTTTGCCCAGATACATAATTTCCTTATATGGCAATAGGTCAAAAGG
Organism: Macrotus californicus; assembly: GCA_007922815.1. Classification (NCBI taxonomy): domain Eukaryota; kingdom Metazoa; phylum Chordata; class Mammalia; order Chiroptera; family Phyllostomidae; genus Macrotus; species Macrotus californicus. The sequence continues at coordinate 39,448 of VMDR010005530.1, forward strand.
TGAAGTGCTGAAATGGTAAAAATTGAAATATATCTTATAGGGCTTTTGTTTAAAAGGATATACATGTAACATTATATGGAAACGCTTGTGAAAACTCATTTTAACATGAATTACTAACATTCTACAAATTTTTCAGGGTCAATATTGCTCAAAATTCCTTAGGTTAATAAGAAATTGACAACAGTAACTTGTCATAAAAGAGGATAATTGATGAATACATAGAGATAATAGGAGAAATATATTTAAATTATTTTCTTATAACTATTCTAATGCCTTAGTCCTATCACCACCAATGAAGCAAATATTTCACTACATTTTTCAAGCAATCTTGCACAAATTATGTCCAGAAAATTTTATGTAGACCTACTTTTGCCCCACCCTGTATTTGGCCTACATTTTAAAATGAAATGGAAAGAAATAATTTTAAACCAACCAATGACCTCCTTTTTCTTGAATGTGACAAGAGAAGGAAGTCTTTAGCTTCCACTTCTGAGGTTCAAATGTAAATCCTAGGAAAGTATATGCATCAAGCATGCTTAGTTAACTTAGGTATTTCAGATTGTTAACTTCCAGTTATTACTCACATGACATATAGAACCTCAGAACTTGAGGAGACATACTTATATTACCTGAAATTTTATTGCAGTTGTATCCATTAAGATAGGCTAGGTAATGATTTGAGAAAAACAACAAAAATTCATTGAATTTATTTCTTCCCCGTATTCATGTCTAAGGCATATCAACAGAGAGTTCTATGCCTTAAAATTATTCAGGAGCCTAGAACCAAGTTAAAGGGAACAGAACTTGATAAGGTACAATTGCTATTAATGCTTTTATGGAAAAGTTATGTGTCACTTATCTTCACATTTCATTGGCCAAAGCAATACAAATGACCATATTTTAGTTTAAAGAATAAAGAGATATCAAGTTCAATTTCACTGGGTGTCCAGAAGGGCAACAAGAATATTTGCAAAAGTTCATATATGGCATTATAACAATGTTTGAGAAAAACTCTCTTATTCTCATTCTCTACAGTCATAATACACTCATAGCACTACTTATATTGCAAATGTGGAGTTTTCCTACACCAAATAGTCCTCTGATTCTCCATAGAGCAGTTGGGTGTCCTACAATTAAACTCAACTCTATTACTATCTACCTGCAGACAGGGCCAGATCCCCCAGGTTAAGGGTTCATTTCCAGAAGACTGCATTACCCCACCCCCTTTAGATGCCCTTTGCTAGTCCAAGTTATCACCTGTATTTCTGACCAATCAACTCTCAGTCAGAGGTCCCCATGACCCTCCTGGGATTTAATTTGCTTGAGAGGCTCACAAAACTCAGGAAAACATTTTACTGACTAGATTACTGGCTTTTTAAAAAAGGATATAACTCAAGGACAATCAGGTGGAAGAAATGCACATGACTAAGTGTGTGGGTGCAGAGTTGCCATGCCCTTTCTGGGCAGACTACTGTTCCAGCACCTCCAACCTGTCCACTAATGTGGGAGCTCTCAGACCCTGCGGAGGCTTCATATGTAAGAAAAATGGGTTAAATCATTGGCCATTAGTGCTTGATTCATCTTCAGCCCCTTTCTCCCCCACAGAAGTGAGGAGGTGACAATGAGAGTTCCAAACCTCTAATCACATGGTTGGTTCACCTGGCAACCAGCACCCATCCTTAGAGGCTTTTGAAAAGTTACTTTATTAACATAAACTTAGATGTGATTGAAGAGACTTTTTATGAATAACAAAAAAATACCTGTTTTACCTTTATCACTCTGGAGCTATTTCAGGAATTGAAGCCAAGAGCTAAGTATTCTAACAAATGGTATCCCTGTTGCTCTAATTATTTAGGAAATTACTAGGGTTTGGGAAACTATGAGCCAAGGACAGGGATGAAACTAAATATATATTTCTTATTATAATATATGATGTCACAAACAATGACAGAAAATTAGAACTGATGTGACAATATAACTATGTCAATTAGAAATTTAAATATATAGCCATAAAAAGAGGCAACTATGTCAGGTTTTGTTTAAAATCTCATTCTAGTGAATCCAAGGAAGTAAATCTAAGATTCTGGAGCACCCACTGCAGAGTATTTGGAGAAAGGTGAGTAGCAGGTTGAGGTAGAATTCTCTGGAACACCAATGTTTGGATGAGCAAAGTAGGCAATGAGAAAAACTGAGGGGAAATGTGAGAGCTCCAGAAGAGCTGGAGTATTTTTGAGCCAAGGAAGTAGAAAATTTGTAGAAATAGGGAGTCATCAACAGGGTTAAATGCAGTAGAGCGCTCCAGGAAGCTAAGGACTAAAAAGGGACGATTGCAGAAGGGCACTGTGGAAGGTCTTTAGTGGCTTGTCCACATAGCCCCTCAATGTACCTCAAACCCAAACTCACAATTCTAAAGCCATCATCCTTCTTTCTAATCATACTCTTCCTCCTACATTTGCTATTTTAATTTTTTGGCATCTAGCCACAAAGCTAGAAAGCTGAGAATAATTATATGCTCCTAGAACACCCACATCTACTCAATGTCACACAAATTTCTATTCCTGAATATTTCTCAGATCCCACTCTCCTATCCATCTGTACCCCACAGACCTAATTTGAGCCCTCATTAGCATTTGCCTGGACTATTTTATAACCTCCTAACCACTCTCCTTGCTTCTGGACTTCTGTCTGTAAATTTGTATGGGTTGTCTATGCCTGCATAACAAATTATTTTAAAATTTTATAACTTAAAACAACAATAAACACTTATTATCTCTTACAGATCCTGTGAATTAGGAATTTGACACAGAGTTCTATCATAAAGTTGTAGTTAAGATGTTGGCTGGGACTACAGTTGTCTGAGGCCTTGACTGAGGCTGGAGGGTCCCCTTCCAAGGTGGCTCCCGCATGTGGTCTCTGTATCTCACAGTTGGGGTGGGAGGCCTCAGTTTCTCTGTGGCAGTCATCCCCACAGAGTGGCATGGATCACCTCATGGCCTGGCAGCTTAGCTTCCATGAAAACGAGTGATCTAAGATGTCATGGCAGAGGCTATATTTTTCTTTTGTGGCCTAGCCTCAGCAGTCACCTGTACCATACTTTAATGATTATACAAAGTCTATTTGGAGAGAGGCAACCACACAAGGAAATGAACACCAGAAGGTGCTGAGAGTTTAGCTAAGCTGCTGTGTGGTGTTGGGGCCTCAGCCTCCATTTTGTTTGTCTAAGCTGCATGCAGGGTCCTTCCATTGACTCTGGCCCCCTCAAGCAAGTGCGTGCCCTAGATATTGTAACAGCCCACAGTGTCACAAGCAAATGAAAGTTCCTGATATGACTGCCCCAATAACCTTCATAATCAGCATTCTTCCTTGCCTCCCAGCACTTCTTATCTCCTTAGGTAAGACCTGGGTAGGGCTTACAAAACCTCATTCTTTTTGTTTAAATTAACCAATCCAGACCTAGCCAGGAAGCCCCGAAGCACTCTGAAATTGGCCCTAATCAAGGCATTTGCTGCAGGTGCTCCCTTTGTCTGTCTGAACTCTGCCTTGACCTTCCCGTGTGGCCTCTTGAGGTGTGCCATTACTTCCTCCAGGGTCCTGTGGGTAATAAACTTCTCTATTTCAATTTCTCTTATTATCTGTTACTGAAACTTGGCTCACCATCTAGCACCCTGTGGTCTGCTTAACAAATGCTAATTTAATAAAGTCAAAATAGAAGATCGGGATCATCTGTTTAGGAGTGTCCAACCCGTGGCCTTCGGGCCGCGTTCAGCCAGGGATAGCTATGAAAGCAGCCCAACACAAAATTGTAAATTTACTTTAAATCTTTTTTTTTGCTCATGAGTTTCCATTAGTGTTTCTGTATTTAACATGTGGCCCAAGACAACTCTCCTTCTTTCAGCATGGCCCAGAGATGCCAGAAGATTGGACACTCCTGCAAGGAACTGAGGCCAAAAGGTTGGACACAACTGCCAGAGAGGAAATGAGGCATCCCACCACCAGCTGTGACCTATACAAAGGATATATGTATATCCAAGGTGTGGGGCCCACCTTGGAATGAATCATCTAGCCTCATGCAAGGCTTCAGACAACTGCAGTTCCAGCCAACATCTTCACTACAACTGTGTGATAGAACTTGAATTCCTGATCCACAGGGTCTGTGGAGATCTAGATTCTGGATCATCTTGGAGGCTGACTACCCTAACATCCTCTTCACTGCTATCAGAGTGACCTCTTCAACTTGCATCTGCCAATTTAGAGTGGAAGTGGTGACAGTGGGGGAAGGGATGACAGTAGGGGATGGGTGACCGTGCAGCATGGTGAAGGGTTAGTGTGGTAGCAGAAAGCGGGAGAGAAGGCAGTATGTTCCAGTGGACAAGCAAAGAGATTTGTTGAGTTGTATTGAGAATTAAACTGAAGGCTACAAATCTGTAGTGACTTCGGTTTGATTATTCAAAATGTTTTCTTTGCAATGCTACACATTTCTAACCATAGAACAGAGCATAGATTTTGGGTGCGATGTGGTGTTTGGATTTTAACAGGAACATATAATGTAATAAGAAAAATACCTAGGACTTGGGCTGCTGGTGAGGAATTCAAGTTGTTAACTGTGGCTCCAAGACTGACTAAAAAAATAAATGAGTTTAGGAAAAAAGTGACAAGTTGAGTGAAAATGGAGTTATCAGGAAAAAAATAGAGTAATTAGGGGAACTGAAAGAAACATAGACCTCCAAATGTAGATTTAAAGGCATCAGTGAATGTGAAGAACTTCAAAAGACAGGAGATCAGAGCGGGGATTGGAGTTCAAGGTGTCAGATGCAGAAGGATTCTGGTTTAAAACATGCCTATAATGTGACCATGGGTATAGGAGGTTAGAGGGTAGAGAAAGTAAAGGCCTCTGTAATTCAGAAATTCAAGAAACTGAGGAGCAAGAGTATTGGAAAAGTCATCTACATGGACATTAGTAGTTGTCAGTGTTATTCTGTATGACAGAAGGACATGGTACAGGGAAGTAAGCTGTGAGTGTGGTACCAAGGTCTAGGACAAATATCAAGGGCTTAGTAGGAGACAGCAATCAAGACAGTAGAAGGCAGAATACTGAGATGCCAAGGGTCTTCGTGCAAAGGTGGAGAAACAAGAGTTTGGATGAGCCACTGAGAAGCTGTGAAGCTGTGAGAACACCAGGACCATCTGTGGCCTCATAACCAGTTGATGACAACAGGATTTGGCTGGCTTCTACTGCTCTGTAATGAGGAAGAATCAACATCTTTCACGTATACTTTTCTAGGGAGATGATGACTTTGTCTAGTCTTACTCAAGACAAAAATATGTAATGATCTCCTGTGAAGATGTGTTTAGGATTGTGCGTGTGTGCCTGTAAGAGAGGTTAATTACCATGGAATAGGGATTTCAGAGAGTATAGTTGAAAAATTTTATAGAACAGAAAGGAGTGGAAGAGTGGGCCAGTTAAAAGGACACAACACTGAGATGTCTGAGAATGAGAATGGGGAAACAGAGATGAGACAAAGCTTGAAGTTCAGATAATGACATACGAGGATGGAATTTGATGCAAAGTGGGAATAGCTATCTTTCTGGTTGCAAATGAAATCTGGCCTGAGGTTCAGTGGAGACAGAGAAGAACTGGTTTTGAAATTGTGTGTGTGTGACAATATCATTTGAGTGGACTCTCCCAGATCAGGGAAGTCTGAAATGTTCCAGGTGAGTCTTAGGGGCCTCAGCTTCAGGCGCTCGAGAGAGGAGGAACTCCTACCTAGAAAGGGACTAAGAAGTTCAAGACAGAGGAAAATTTCAATCAGTGGGCAAGGAGTATGCGTTTAACTCTCTGTAGCGTAGTTAACAATATAGTACAAGGACAGTTGCCCAGTTTCAACCGTGTTACATAAGATTATATTATTGGGGAAAGCTGAATGAAGGATACATAGGATTCTCTGTATTACTTTTTTTCAATTTTCTACGAGTTGACAATGATTTCAAACAAAGAAGTTAACAAAAAAGGAGGCTATATGGCATAGTTTGAGGGGATCATAGTCTTAAAATGGAGAAAATGAAGACCAATACACATTGTGGGACTCAATGGGAGGGTATGGATGGTTGAGGGAGATGTCTTCATAATTGTTTCTAGGTGACTGGAGACTAGAGGGGTTTCATTCAAATACACAGGAAGCTTACTCCGTGAGTCCCATCAAAGGTAGAACAGAAGTTTCATGAGGGTAGTGACTCTTTTCCTGCCTAGGTGACTGCTGAGTCTCCCGCACTTAGGACAGTCAGTATTTGCTGCATGTAACTGCTCTTTGGTTAAATGAAGAACTGAATGAATTACGTGTCAGGAACAAATACAGTGGTCTAGGTTCTAAAAGGTCACTTAACTTTTGTTTTCATGTTTTCCTCAGTTTATTTTCCAGGAACTCAAACTTATGCAATATGGCCATTATTCTCTCAAGAAAGATGAATAAATGACTTCTGAAATCTATCCTCAATATTTCTGAGAAAGAATTAAAAGGAATTTTGTAGAAGAAAAATATTTTGCTTAGGATATAAAAGAGATGCCCTCTTTTTGTGGGACTGTATTGTTCTTAACAAGCTGTCCAATAAAAACTTCTATTTCCTTTTTAAAAGAGAAACTCACACAACTCTGTCTAGTAACCGCTGTCCTAAACAACCACTTAGCTCTTTAACAGGGAGATAGAAACAATAGCTACCATTTGTTGAGCACTTATATGGCTTGGCATTGTGATGAACAATTATATGCATCATTTTATTTAATTTTCCCAACAATGCTCTACAGTTATTAGGTCTGTTTTACAAGTTAAGAAAATGAGAAACAGAAAGGTTACATAAATTATAGTCACATGGCATTAACGTGAAGGAACCAGGATTTATATGTAGCCTGATTCTGAATGCCTGGAATAAGAAACCAATTTTTTTCTATTAAGGTATAATTTACCTACAGAATAATTAATTACTCTTAGTGTCTTGTTCTTTGAGTTTGGGCTAATGCATATAATAGAGTAACTACCACCACAATCAAGATGTAGAATATTTTCATCTCTCCAAAAACATCCCTCTGCTACTTTGTAGTCAGCTGGTACATCCAGCCCCTGGCAACCCCTGATCTGAAAAGTCAACAACTCTTCTTAGATCCATAATGGAAATGAAGCCACAGGGTAAACCACTGCCCTTAAAAATTGAAGAGAAAGACATACGAGTAGAAGATCACACTTTATCACAGCAGAAATCCACAGCAGACAAGACACAGATTGGGAGAAACTATTTGTGAAAACTGCATCCAATAAAGACATTGTCCAAAATACAAACAACTCTTAAAACTCAACAATAACTGTAAACAACCAACATGATTAAAAATTGGACCAAAAACCTTAACAGACACCTCACCAAAGAAGACATAAAGATGGCAAATAAGCATATAAAAAAATGTTCCACATCTTATGTCACCAGGGAAATGCAAATTAAAACAACGGGACCCCGCTGCAGATTTTGGAATCCAGACGCTGACAACACTGAGTGCTGGTGAAGATGTAGAGCAAGGAGAACTCCTACCTGCTGCAGGTGAGAATGTAAAGTGGTACAGCCACTTTGAAAGACATCTTATGCTTTGTAATAAAACTGAAGAGACTCTTACCACATGATTTAGCATTCACACTCCTTGGTATTTACCAAACAAGAGTTGAAAACTTATATCCACACAAAGAACTGCACATGGACATTAATAACTGCCAAAAGTTGGAAGCCAGCGAGATGTCTCTTGTTAGGTACAAGTTGTCCTTCAATAGGCGAATGGATAAATAAATGGTGGTACCTCCATACAATTGACTATTATTCTGTTCTAAAAAAATAAGTGAGCTATCAAGTCATAAGAGGACATGCAGTGTATTAAATGAGTATCACTATGTGAAAGAAGCCACTTTCCTCCACATTCTGGAAGCCCAGGATTCCTCCACATTCCCACATCATTGGTGCTTGCTCAGTAAATACTGCAGGTTTGAATTTGATCTGAGAGTTTCCATTTCTGCACACCATATTGTGTTTCTCCTGTGTCAAAGAGCCAATGGGGAATGCATGTGTCACTTCAAATGGTTAACAGAAGTGTCTGTCAAGGGCCCTACACGAAATGACTCAGAAATAGCCCAGGGCTTAGAACAAGCTCTAAACATGGGGGGCCGGTGTTGGGGGATGGCAGACGCGGAGCAGGGAGTGCATCAGTCCCAGTCATAGAGTTCCTTCTCACCGGGCAGTGCAGTCACAGTTCCGAGGAGTCCTGGGGCGGGGGCCGTGTGTTACAAGCTGACATCATCACAAGCCCTCTGGCTTCCCAAAGAAATTGACCTGTGTGGAAGGCTGAAGGAGTGGGTCAGAAACTGCGCAGGACATTCCATTTTGCTGGAATACGTCCCTGCTTAGAGTCAAACTCTGTAGTTGGCCTTGCAGTGTAGTCAGTTCCCTGCCTTCCTTCACAATGCCACAGAATGAGCCCACTCCTGGGGAAATCAATGATGCCCACTCTGCAGGGAGCACGCAGGCTCTGGCCTGAAAAAGTGCTGCCAAGAACCACCCAGCCCTTCAGTAAAGGCGGGACAAGTCATGGCTTAGACTGTATCCACTGACACCTCACTTTCCTCGCCTGCCCGTGGTGAGGCCTGTGTGTCCTGGCCTGCCCATAGTGAGGCCTGTGTGTCCTGGCACAACTAAGATCTCATGGATTCCCAACCGTTTGGTAGTTCAGAAGACAGAGTACTGGTGTAGCAAGCTCAGGAGTATCTCCCTGTGATGGAGCAAGCTCAGGAGTATCTCCCTGTGATAGCCTCTTTTTGGTGATCTTGTCCATTAAGTGACAGCCAAAGCACCTGTGTAAGCTGAGCCAGGTCCCCAGGCTGAGCAGCTGCTGTTGTCTACCTTTATTGCCTGACTTTCCCCTCTGCCCGACCTTCAACCCCTTTGTTGCCTGGATCAATGTCACCTTACTTCTCACCCATTCTCCCACCAGACCTGGCAGGTCTCTCAGGTTAGACTGTGATGAGAAGTCCAGCCCCAGCTTCCCCAGCCAAGGTTGATTCCATTTGACAACATAACATCACCGTCGAAAATCTTCATGGCCAGAATCTTCTTCAGGTATTTAAATAACACCTTTATTAAGAAATTTAAAAATATGCATATTAAAAAACCCAACAAAACCTATACCTCTGTTTTTGCCTAGCCTGCCAGGCCCTACCTTCCTTACCAGCATCTGCCCCCAGTCCAGCCAGCCAGAGGCAGGGACCCAGGTCTGGGACAGGAGCACCAGACTCTCCCCTAAGAGCTTTACAACCCACCCACACCCCCAGCATAGAGGAGAAGAGAGTCATGAAAACTCACCTTCAAGAAACTTGTCTTGGATTTCTATTTTTGGTCTGTATTCATACTCTAACTTTATCTTCTTTATTTAACACTGTATTTTTCTACTTTATTCAACACTACTAAACTATTATGGACAAAGGTCTCAGCTAGGCCCTATGAGTTATAAAAAAATTCAGTGTCCTAGGAACTCACTAACTGATTTTTCTGAAAAGCTAAATAAAAACGCATCTTTTCCCACGTCGCTTAAACCTGATTTGGAGGCTGATTTATTAGAATGAACTAGAATTTGAAATTGACCATGAATCAAGCAAGCTCTTGAAAACCCAGATTGATTTTCTATAAAGAAAGAGAAATTTTGGCACTACAAAGCCAACTGAACTACACAAAATAAATTACCAGTTGTCTGATTTTTATTCATTTAAACATAGAAGCATGTTACCAAAATTTAAAAAGGGAGAAATAATCTGGAAACAGGAGAATATGAAGAGAACAAAAGTTATGGGGGTGGGAGGTGAAGGGCACATAGAACCTTCAGGACTTTAAATTCTCCTGTGTTGGATTGAGGTCTATTGACATACAAAGAAATCCTCCCTAAACTAAAGTGGGCCAATTTAACAACAAAGAAAGATAATTATCATGCCCAGGGATAAAAATCCCCAATAGATTGTAGATCCCTTCACCCTGAAATGTTTTCTCGAGGTGTCCAAGCCTGACCCAATGCAGCCAGACCACGGATAGGGCTCTCCCCTTCCACATCACACTGCTCCCCACGTGGATCTGGGTTCCTTGTCACCGAGGTGGATCACAGCTGCCTGATGTGATATGATCTGCTTCACCTCAATTTTCTGGGCTCTAGCATTCTCTCTTGAGGTGAGCAATGGGCTCTATGTATTGATTCCAATTTACAAAGAAAGGGACTGCCTGTGTTTCCAGACTGGGACTGACCTCACGAGTGTTTACTCATGAGGCTGAGTCAGCAGGACTCCAGCCCCCTTCTATTGCTTGTTTGTATGGGGCAGAGATAGTCCAGAACGTCCTCTGTCGACAAGAACATTACTCATGCCTTTCATCTCCCTGATGTAAATTCTGCCAATTTAGCAATCACTTGTATGAGTTGGTACTGAGCACTCCTACACATTTGGGTCCCAGCCCCTTATTCTCTTGTGCCTTTTCTCACAAAACATCTTTTTAAATTCGTGATCAATCTACTTCCCCTCCTTTCTATATCTGTTGCAAGACCAAATGTGAGCATGTACTTTTGAAGTGATGTTAGAAAGAATAACAAGTCTCATTTACTCAGTTGTGATTTCAACACACACGTATGTGCACACAGTGAAAAGGAGCCAAATGTACCTAGCATTTATCTCTCTGGAGTTGACGGGCTCCAGTGATGATCTTAGCATGATCACATCTTATAAATAACACATTACCTCCGCCGTTAGACACTGCAGCTTCATGATTTATTATCTAACACTGCCTTTCTCACGTGTTACTCTTCCCTCTTTCATGTTCCTGTACATGAGGAGATTTCATTTTTAAGACGTGGATAAAAATGATGCATAAAATTAAGAGCAGCACTTTCATTTTCTCTTTTATGAGCAGGTTAGAGGTATGTAAATGCCTGTGGCTCGATGACTTTGATTTTAGAGCGAGGCATCATGAGACCTGGAGAGGGAAGGATGCAGCGTAGCATTAGTGTCAGGAGCTGCAGTTCCTGCTCTGCGGCCTGGAGACTGCTGAGTCGGGCTCTGCACACCTGGTCCCCAGGCCTGAGCAGGAGGTACAGGTCAAGAGGTTAGACACGGGATGTTTTCCCAAGGAATAAATGCACAACGATCATCCTCTCACCTTCAGCTGCATAGCACAGAAAGGGAAAAGAGAGAAGCTGATTCTTCCAATGGTAGAAATGATTCTTTGATAGGTCGGCAACCGGGAGCTGTTTAACCAAGTTGTGGTCTGCCCGCCTGATGGACTGTTATGCAGGCTTTTAAAGGGAAAATTTGAAAACTGTCAAGTGACCTGGAAAATGTTTATGATAAAATTGTAGTCTAAAAATCAGAATGCCCAATTTCATCAACACTATGATTACTGCAGTAAGACAGAAGGAATTTGGAACCTGAAAAAGAGAAAATAGGTGATTTTTATATGCATGGAACTGGGAATTTTTTCCTTTTTATATATTTATAGTATTTGTTACAGGACAATTGCCTTGCTTTTTAAAATGCAGCCTAGACACAAATGATTCTGAGCCCAGTCTTTAGTGGTTGTGTCATTAAA